>BROG01001365.1:20000-64213 GCA_030159075.1 Atrina japonica | reverse complement strand
TGTGTGTGCGTGTGTGTGCGTGTGCGTGTGAGTGCGTTTGTGTGCATGTCTGTGTGTCCGTTTCCATGACTGACTAGTAACAATGACTGTACTAAACTAATTATGTAAACTATTTATTTATTCAATAATAACATTAAATTGCAATTATAGTTCTATTTATTTCTCAATTATGATCGTTGGCAACTAAAGACCCTATTCTTCACCAAGGGTTGTTTGTTAACAAGTCTAACGAAAATGCTACGATATGATAGCACTTTAGCTTTTATGATGTACTTTTGTTTTGTGATAAACCCATAAAATAGCAACACAAATCAATAAAACTTTGAGTTTAATTTTTATATGACAAATATCTTGAATAATATGTTTTGATCCATTAAACAATCGTCGTATATCAAATGTAGTATTATAAGATAAAAACAATTTTAAAACAGAAATCTGGGAAAAGTTCCTATCAATTTAGGCCACTGAATTTCCAAGATATGTTTCTCAGAAGGGTGATTAAAATTTTTACAAAATAGGACATGTTATCATTCTAGCCATCGGGGTTATGGAGGTTCAGGTCGAAACATTACCAAACATAACCGACAACTGGAAAGCAAGGATTAATATATTTCATTTATGGTCTTTTTTCCACTACAAAAAAATTAGCAATTACATTAAAAAATTAGCAAGTTTCAACATAGGATATTTTTCGGGTATATTTCGCCAAAATCGTTTATAAGATACAGAATTGGTTATGTTTATAGAACTCTGGCTGAGGGTTTGAAAGTTTCAAGGCGAAACCAAGAAATTTTAATAGAAAAGATTGAAAATTAGAAAAAGAGTAACCGAATTATTGTTTACTTACTAATAAGTACTAATAAGACGTACTAATACTATTTTTTCATGGTTTTTATCTCAAAACACCAAAGTAATAAACAGCCATTCTTTATTATCTCCATAACATTTAAGTAAATACTATACACCTGTTAATTTATTTCCAATTAAAAGATAAATTGTATATTTCCAATTTTCATCATTTTTTGTTTATTTTATAAGAATTTTACCCCCCAAATCCTAAGTAGACAGAGTGTTAACAACAAACACGTTGTAATAAACTGAGATACAAGTGGCTTAAAGTCTAATGCGTTTGTATTTTTTAACGAATTAATGTTTAATTCTTTTACCCTCAAACACCAAATTTGATACACAATAATTGCTTAATGGGTAAGTACATATCATTTAAGCTATTGACCACGCAGCCATTACTTTCTTTGCAAACAAAGGCCTTAACTGAAAGATCCATTGGTGATTTTTATTTGGACTTGACTGTGTAATCACGAGCGTGCCCGGTCGACAAGGATGCTTACTCCTCAAATACACCTGATGACATATCTTGATTTCCAGAGGTCTGTGTTTGTCTATCTTTTACCAGATTTGTATCTATATCCTGGACATCTAAAAAAAATATACCTTGGTATCTCGTATTTTTATATTACTTATATTACAAGCGTATGATTGCCCAACTGCAACTTCCAACTTGACCAATATCATAAAAAGAAAAGACAGTTATCCAATGTACAATGCACGCCATGAGTATACAAAACAATACATGTTTGTTATGTACAAACACCTCTGAGTTCGTTATGATTCTGTAAATTAAAATTCATATTAAGAGGACATTATTACAGCTCAGGTTTGGTGCGCCAATTATCAATGACAAATTATATACGTCTAAGGCTGCACTATATTGTTAATTTCGTCGTTGATGATTTTGAATTAGATGTAGATTAAAGTACAATCTAATTAAAAACAAAAAATGTTTAAAGTTTATCGAATGACAAAGACACTTATCAACCTCCGGATTTTTTGTGTACAGTCTTGTTTATAATTTTAAAAAATGTATACATCTCTTGGCATTTGAGTGCTTACAAAATCGCGTGTGTCGTATTTTCATGGATAAAAATGATCTACATACGGTGGCATCTGCATGTGACCATCATACGGCAGCACCTGCAATTGAACCTATAGTTGATTGCATTAAGTCCTATACGCGACATTTTAGGGATGGTTGCGATATGAGATCGGTTCCCGAATTCACGAAATCTACCTAAGTTATAAATATGATCATAATTTAATGGGAAAAAACGCAAAATTTGTTCTGTAACTGTACATATTTGTATGTTGAAACCATAGAATTGTAAATAACGATAACAAAAAATATTAAAAATAGATAGAGTACTTATTCAAATTTGAGTAACATTTTCAATATAAAATATCAGATACCAAAAAATTAATCTCCAGAATGTACAGGATAGTGTGTACAAAGTTCATGACTTCGGAGAAACACGGACCTCCAGAATTCCAGAATTAGGATCAGGCACAATGGAGAAGTAAGCATTTATTGTTGACAGGTCACACTCACCGTGAGTCAAACGTCAAATTCAGATGAAATATGTGAGGATCAACGTATTTATTCATTGTTGAAGGTACACGTGTGACATGCAAGATGTATACGTGGATGATAAAAATACTTATATGTTTCCTTTTGACCGAAAGCCAATGACTCTACAAATCTACAATGTATTGATAAAGTTATAAAATAAATGTTGACCTTGAATAATTAGTAAATGTAGTGACGTTGGTCCCGGTTTAAATTCGACAGATTTAAGCACTGTATATTAATGACTGTGCAACAAGAAAAAGCCCGTTTAGGTAGTGTAGGGTAACTATATAACACTTACCATGTCCACTCTAAGTTGCAAAGGAAAATTAAAAACAACATTAAAGAAAACGAAACTGTCATGTCTTTATAAATTATTTAATTTTAGTCCAAGCTCAAGAAGAAAAGCAAACTATTTTGTATAAAATATGTGTTTCAAATATTTGGATTTTATATGCCGTTTGTAGATAGAATGCCACATATTTTGACCTCTGCTAATGGTAGATGCCAAATCAGTGAGGGTCATTTAATGTACCAGAACTGTCGATGCATTGAATCTCGGTTTTATGTCTCACCTGAACGATCTCGAAAATTTCATTTCTAAATATTGTGGACGAGTATTAAAATCACAACGCTTTAAATCACTTAGTGTATTCACTTAAGTCAACTTAGACCACATGTTCCACCTGATTCTGAATTTGACGAGAGAGAGAGAGAGAGAGAGAGAGAGAGAGAGAGAGAGAGAGAGAGAGAGAGAGAGAGAGAGAGAGAGAGAGATACAGACAGACAGACAAGAGAGAGACAGACAGAGAGAGAGACAGACAGATAGACAGACAGTATGTGCGTGTGTGCGTGTTTGAGAGAGAGATTAACGCAATACGTAAATTACTGAGTGTATACAGATTTATTACCACGATATTGATTCTGTTTTCCAGGCGGAAGGTGACATAGGTACATAAAAATATCTCTCAAAATATTGTTTTCGTCTTTCTGTTTCAATCTACTATATAATTCAATTATATGGATTTTCTTCAAAAATACTTTGTTTCTATAGAATCGATATGCATATTGATTCAACTCCTTCTACAATTTGTTCAGGGTGTCCTAAGACAAAGTACGGCACAGACTGTCAGAGTACTTGTCCTGTGAACTGTCTATACGATGTCTGTGGCATCAGCAATGGGAATTGCTACGGATGTACAGTGGGATACAATGGTGACAAGTGTGATCAACGTAAGTATCGCTTGTACCTAAAGTTTATATCAAATGTTCTAGATTAATATTTTCAGAGTATTGTTTTCCGGATTTTACCAGTGCATTTATAATAGCTTATATCATTGGTGATACTAATTTTAATTCAAACTATATATCATAAGACGCACATAGTATTCATTTGAATGTGAAACAGAAAACTTAACTGATAAATGCAATATAAATGTTTATACACCGGCGTGTTATCACATCGCCATTAAATTGATAACCCGTGCTTTCCACAAAGAAATACCAGTAGTCAAATTTCACACGTCTGTTGTCATCTGGGGCTAGGGACATAAAACTATTATCAGACAAATATATTACTCAATTCGAAGACTTTACTCAAATATTTTCTCTCTCAAGTGATACAATACATAATTACAGTCTGTTGTTGACTTTAATTCTTAAAAAGCTAGAATGTTCGCTTTATGATAACTCTTTAAGAGTCGCATACCGGGGTCGTCGTCACCCTAGTGTGCTTCCAAAAATGTTTATTTTTTTGACTTTCGAAAAAAAAGTAATTTGAACGATATAGGTTTAGGAGACCAGTATTTATTTTCCTGTTAGGCGATATGTTCCTGGTCCCGAGGGCCTAAATTAATCTAATCTTGTTTGTAATTTCCCGCGTTTTTCGTTTTTCATAATATCCACTGTATTCCCGAGATAGGTTATCATGGTATTTGGTATTGTACAGGTGTTGGTAATTGGTTAATGCATCGTACACACGTGTCAATTTGAATAATATGGAAATCTCAAACCGAAATTTTCTTGCAGACAAATGAAATTACAATTTGGAAAAAACGTAATGTTGTTTAATATTTTTAAATTCTTTTGTGATATGCATATGTACTTACATTATGTAATGTGATGACTATATATAAGGCGACATGATATTATATACGATATTAGCTTGTAGATCTGGTACATACGGAGTTGGATGTGCCAAATCTTGTAGTGGGAATTGCAAGGATGGTGTGACTTGTGATGTCAGGGTCGGAACATGTCCTTCTGGATGCTTCTCAGGATATACCGGGTGGTTTACTGTAATCAAAGTAAGATATAGTTTCTCTCATCAGTTGATTAACCCAACCTTACTATTTGTATATGAATAACATACCTGACCTGACCTTTTCTCAAACTATATAGGCGTATACGATTTTGTACGATTTTGTACGCTTGTGTAAAAATCATTATTTCTTGTTGTATATCAAGTACAAAACTTTACGGCTGTACATGTATATGTGTTAGAAGTAGTTCAATTGCTTAAATGTAAAATACCATCCACGAAGTTAGCATGCTTTCTTTGTTTGTATTCTCAGCGAATATGGACATTTGAATCCACAAATGATTACTTACTACCTGCGTAAATAAATCATACATAAAAAACAAATACAGCAATAAAAATGCACCTAATGCATCTGTCGCCTGACCCCATACTCGAAGCCCTAACCACACTGACCATCTTACGCCTTCACAAAAATGGTGATGGTCATTTTGATGGCGGTGAGTAGATTCCAAACATGAGTACTCCTACTCGGTCCTAGAGACAAAAGATGGAAGGTGTTTAAAATCCTAAAAAAAAAAAAAAAAATAAAAAAAAAAAAAAGAAAAAAAAAAATGTAAATGATAATGGATCGATAACAATGCATGTAGTGTGGGGGACATCAAGTATGTATATAAGGTTATACAAAAACCGTCAGACAAGATATCAGTTTTTTCGACAGAGATACTGTTGTACGGGATTTTAATCCCTGGCGTGTTATGTCGCTTTGCTATACCTGCCCCGTTTTTTAAATTCGCAGCCGGACTCGTAACAATTCCAATTTACAGGATGATTATATCCTTTATTAATACTCATTAATACCTCTATTATATGTATGATTGCTTTGTTTTTTAATTCTATGTGTTTAAAATGAAGGTGTATTATAGATACTCTCTGTAGTTATTAAAAATAAATTATTTACCGTTTTTTCAATTCGTACACTGACGACATGGCGAAGTGGGCGAAAATAAAACTGGACAAAAATACCCCTGCATACAGTTAGATAATTATTTGTAGTTATAATTTGGAAATAACTCCTGTGAAATATGAAGAAAAACGTGGTAATCCTCATATTAATCACTGTTTTCTCGTCATTATTCAACATTAGTTATATAAAATATCAAATACATATTTTATAGCATGCAGTCCGGGGACTTTTGGACCATCCGCGCTTCCAAGTGTGGATCCTGTAGGAACAATCTCACGTGTAACTACATCAATGGATCGTGCTCTACCGGATTGCTGAACTTGGATTTACCGGACAACAATGTAAAACAGGTATGTTACACATTAGTTTATAAATAATTGCATGCTGCTTTCTGCTTAATTTTAATTTGTAAAATATCCTGGAATATTGATATTATATTAAGAAAAAAATATATTTTTGAAAATCAATCAAAACTGATAAAGCTGTCATCGTAACCTTTAACCAATTTTGAATTAAACAAAAATGAAACAATTTTTTTTTAAACACACCGATTTATTATTCCACAGGCTGCCATTTCTGTTAAATGTTATAGATATAAATTGGCTCGTAATTCCGATATAAATGGCGAGGCTGTAAAACTACCATTATTTCACTCATGTACTCCCAAAGCGAAACAATGGATAGATGACCAATGGTAATCCAGCAACATACGGCTGTACTCAAATAATAAACATTCCGCATTAATTTTACATTAAAAACTTCAATACTAAATGCATAATATAGTTTTATATTAATTATATTCTAGTATCCGTAAAATATTATCTTTGAACGGAAAACAATGAATAAAAGACCTACACAGTAGCCTGCACCCTTCCGTTATGTTGTTTACATAGCGTCACACATTCTGGTGAACTCGGTAATGCAATCAGTCTGGTCGGGGCACATTCGACCAAAGCCAGGATAATCCTTCTCATATGTGTCCAAAGATCACATCAATTAAATGTTTTTTTCAAGAGATATAGCTCTGAAACATTTCTATCTATCCGAAATTGATACAAGTTGACCTGTAAAATGAGTTCAGCGTTCAAATATATATTCAAAGTTGACCTTGGTTTGACTTATTTATTTCGGAAGTGAGGACATTAATATCATAACAGGTGTTCCGAGCTCCGCCTTTTTTATAATTTTCTCATTGTGAATTTGGAATTTTTGTCTTGATATTCTAATTTTTTAAACTGATTAATTACATGCTTGTGAACTGTTTAATAGCCCGGGCCAAAATGTCCAGATGAAGTCTATCATATCATTTTCGAAATTTTCGGCAGCCTGTGAGTTATACTCAAACTCATTCAGTACTTCACACGGTTGCTCTATGCGACTGTCAGTTAGACATTAATGATTTGCAAACTCGCCTTTGATATCGAATTTAAGGATGTGGTTTTCTATTCAGAAAAACTGAAAAATTATGGCTACCAATAGATGTGAACAGAGGGATGTTCCAAAAGCTACATTGTTATTAGTTTTTAAAGGCTTTTTCAAACACTGTATACCTCATTTCTCTCGTCGCCTTTATTGTTTTCAGGAATAATTATTATAATCGTTATATCAATTGTTATAACAGTAACGGTTATTATTATTTATTATTATTAATTATTATTATTATTATTATTTATTGTTATTATTATTTTATTTATTATTATTATTATTATTATTATTACACAATACGATCACAATTACAAGTAGTTGAAGTGGTCAAATTTTTGTTGTTGTTTTTTCTTATTGTTTACTTTTGGTAGTATATGTAATTTTTGTCAGATTTACACAAGAAGGTGGGGCGGAATAACTGCATCGGGAAAAAAGTTTTATTCCTCACTGATAATATCTTATTTATGGGTGAAAAGTAGGAACGATATTGAGCATCTATAACTTTGGTAATTACGTTTATAATTGTTTGCTATAGTCAGAGGTAATTTTAATGCTTGTGTTTTGTTACCAATAATTTTAAACTACTCCAGGTCAAGATAGGATTCACAAGATTCCACTCCTCCGGGTTATATGGGTTTACCAATTACAATGATATATTATAAGTTATTCTAAGATAGACAGGTCTACAAACACAGCATTGACAACGTGTCGTAATAAACCCTTTCGCCCCTAAATATATATATTATATGTTCTTTTCTATTGTTTAGACTGATCTAGTGTGGTTCGAATATAGATAGAATGCTGGTTAAAATGGGCAAACACGGACCTCTGAAAACCAAGAGGTGGGATCAGGTGCCGTGGGGGGGGGGGGGGTAAACATCCCTGTCCGACCGGATTGATGTCACACGCCGTGAGTCCAGTCAGGTCCAAATAAAAAATAAAATACCGGAAACAAGGAATGTATGCTAATTAATAATTATCTATGATAATGATTAGCATACGGTGATGGTGGATGTAGTAGTAGTAAGTAGTAGTAGTTGTAGTAGTAGTATGTAGTAGTAGTAGTAGTAGTAGTGGTAGTGAGTAGTCAGTAGCAGTAGTAGTAAAGTAGTAGTAGTAGTAGTAGAAGGAGTAGTAGTAGTAGTAGTAGTAGTAGTAGTAGTAGTAGTAGTTTAGTAGTAGTAGTAGTAGTATAGTAATAGTAGTAGTAGTAGTAGTAGTAGTAGTAGTAGTAGTAGTAGTAGTAGTAGTAGTAGTAGTAGAAGTAGTAGTAGTAGTAGTAGTAGTAGTAGAAGTAGTAGTAGTAGTAGTAGAAGTAGTATAGTAGTATATAGGTAGTAGTATAGTAGTAGTAGTAGTAGTAAGTGTGTAGTAGTAGTAGTAGTAGTAGTAGTAGTAGTAGTAGTAGTAGTAGTAGTAGTAGTAGTAGTAGTAGTATTAGTAGTAGTAGAAGTAGTAGTAGTAGTAGTAAAAGCGGTTATAGTAGCAGTGCTTTTATTAATGTAACAAGCGTTACGAAATCATAAAAATGTTTAAATTTGATTCCATCATAATGTTAATAATTTCAAATGCACGGATAATTATTGCTGTTTATTACATGTACTATAACTAATATTCATTATAAAAAGACTGTCCGTTTGGAAAATGGGGTTACGATTGTCGAGAGAGTTGTTTTGGAAATTGTTGGGAGAGTTGTAACGTCAGAACGGGGATTTGTAATGGTAGCTGTATCGCCGGCTGGAAGGGAGACACATGTAATGAAGGTAAGGACATACCGATAACACATATTACTGTTTTTTTAGGGGGGGTAATATTTTTTTTTCAACTATACATTGTATAATTCAGTTATATTTGTTTAGAAGGTGTCTTAAATGTTGCCATTTTTTTCGAGACGTGTTATTGTACAATTGCATGTCTGATTAAATACCACCAGAATGTTAAAGCTAACAATAGATATGACTGTATATTTTTCTGACACCGATAAAGTGGCAGGCATGTCCTGACACGGCATTGGGTTTTAATGCCCATCTTAGAGATCCTTGGTGTTTCATTTCCGTCCCAAGGATATACCATAAGAACATCCATACTTCTTTAAGATATTAGACGCTACCAATCTGAACATTTTATCACTAGACCATGAACCTGGACCACCCTCTAGCGAGCTGATCACTCTACATTTCGATCATATTATCTTAAATTCTGAATTTCTGCTCAGACAGTTTGTTGAAAGACCACGTCTCCGGACATAACAGATATAATTTTTATTAGAAATTCCTGCATGTAATTAATGTCAGCTTCAGTTTATTCATGTATAGAATCAAAGTTTGGCGTAATAAGATTCCTGATAGTCAGTCACTAGATATTAATTTTTTTTTTGGATACCGCCTTTATTGAAAAAAGAGTTGTCTATGATGCGGAACAGTCTTTGTTTTAATTTTTATGTAAAATAGTTGTGTGAAGAGTAGAAAAGTCATAATTTGTTTATACTGTGAATTTGAGAAAAACTGTGTGGCTTCAAATGTTCTAAAAGCTGTTTAGAATTCGTATCTATCCACCTCTAATTTACACCGCTTCTGGAATAAACAAAAATATTTGTTTTCTTCGTTTAAGTTTGTGAAGCTGGTAAATATGGACCCAACTGTCTTCTGTATTGTGGTAACTGCATCAATAATGAAATTTGTGAACGACAAACAGGAGCTTGTGCAGCCGGTTGTGCTGAAGGATTCAAGGGACAGTTTTGTTTAGACAGTACGTAAACATTTTTATTAGCCATATTTTCAAAAAATTTCCTTTTTTGTCTGGTATGTTGTTTTTCTTTTCGTTCGTTTGTAAATTTAAGCACTCAACGAAAGGTAATGTCCAGGAATTGTGCATCGGGCGCTATTAGAAAATGGATTCTTTAGCGGACCCAAAAGACCGGTGATTCATACTCTGCCGTGATCGTAGGAATAACATGTCCCAAGCCACATACATCTTTAAATCTTTAACATTTAAGAGAGAGAGAGAGAGAGAGAGAGAGAGAGAGAGAGAGAGAGAGAGAGAGAGAGAGAGAGAGAGAGAGAGAGAGAGAGATTACTGTGATAAGTTAGTACGAATGTGTATTGTTTAAGTTAATGCAGTTATTCCAAAATCATTAAACAAATAATAGTAATGTTTCTCAGATCCTCCGCTACAATATATTGTAAGCAACATATAAGCCACAAAACCTCAGTTAAAGTTCTAGTTTACTGTCATTTTAAAATCATATAATGGTGAAGGTGACAGTATTCATTTGTTTGTTGCGCGCTTTCGATCGATGGGATTAATTATCGCCTGAGTTACCCATAATGTATATACAGAGGTTAGTTTCGTCATTCAAATCACAAGTCGGTATTTTCTTCCGTGAGCTTAATATACGTTGATACGCATGTGGTTTTCGGGGGGGGGGGATAACAATCACTTGGTACCTAATTTGATAAATATAAGGAAAAGTATGCTGCGTCATATCCGAGAGTGCCTAAATGAATGCATATACAGTGCTAAACTTAAACTATGTTACATCTAATACTTATCCAATTTTATGTTTATGTACATATCTCATATTAAGTCAAATGAAGACTGTGTAAGATGTATATTTGTATGACTGCCCTCATTGGAAGATATACAAACAATTTAAGTGGTACATCATAAATTTACTACACATATATAATGGAGCAAACCGTATCTCCTTAAACTAATTATGCATTAAGTATATATGAGCGATGAGTTTGTAGGTGCCTTGTTACTTCTGTATATGTGCTTTTTGTATGGTTAGTATCATGAATACTGCTTTAACGTCCATGACAAATGATAATTTTGTAGTGATATTTGTGCAATATATGTGGGACCAAATGCAAAGCTGGTAAATGGGTATACGCCATTGTGATATGTAAACTAAATTAAACATATTAAACTTTCTAAATTACTTTTCATATCAATTAACGACGCTTATTTCAGTTAAAATCCATTCATAAACATTTATTATACACGAGCTTTAGGTGTAACATCAAGGTTTCCCCTGTCATATATGCGTCTGTCAATGCATTTGGGTTATTATTATTATTATTATTATATATATATATATATATATTATATATATATATATATATTATATATATATATATATATATATATATATATATATATATATAAATATATAATATATATATATATATATTATATATATATATATATATATATACTTACGGATTGCATGACCTAAGAGAGGTAATATCTCTTCCGATGATTACTGTGTATGACAAGATGTCAAAAATCCATAGTGACACCTTCTAAAACACCAAATTCCCTGCTAAATTCTTATTGGTTTTTTTTCCCTTACAATATGAAAACTTGAACTGAAATCAGTTGTATCATTTATGTGTAGCCATACAGCTGTAAATATATTATGTCTTCTTTTTAGTTTCAGGCGAAAGCGCGTCTATTGGAGATTTGAGGCGGTCATTTCTTATTTACGTCATATTAACTTCGTTAATCATATGCATTCTCGTTGCTGTAATTATTTCTATTATTTGCTTCCTGCGAAAGAGAATTTCGTTTTACTCAAGGAATAACTTAAATAGAAACGATTTTGAGTTTACCGCATCAAGAAACGAATCCGGTGTTCCTAATAAATTTGGCGGAGATGTCAAGGAATCACACGTGGGCAGCAGCCAAGAATCAACGACCGAGAAATATGAGGAACTTGGGTCATTTCGTAATGAAAGAAATAATTATGAATCTCTAACAAAAGAAGGGGAATCAACTCTGTCATTAAACAAGGCCACTAGGGAATCACGTGACAGACTACTGGTAGTAGACGTCGGTAAAAGTGAAAAGAACTACGAGGAACTACATGCTGGCCCTGTGGACAATACCTATGAAGCACTGCGTAATAATGACAATTCAAAATACGGGAATGTGTGATTTATGCTTATGAGGAGAGAATGATATGATTTCTAAGTGAAAAGTTAGATTCCTACATCTATGTTTTCCTTTTTCAAAGAGTTTTGTCTCATGACAGATACGAAATGCACATACGCTTATGAAATTTACAAATATTACCAACTATAGAGATTAACTATACCCCCCCCCCCCAACAAAAAAATGTTGGTGAAATTTCACCGTTAATTCCACAACAAATACTTGCAGAAATGTATGTGAAAAACGACAAAGTAATATTTCTACATTGAGTGAGAGAATATTCAACGTAAGTAATAATCCAATACTACAAACAATAGGATTTGGACGTTTACCTGATTATACCCGTGTTAAATGTGACACAACAATGAAGTGTGTCAATACCACAGGTGTCTCCCAGCCGAAGTAACTTACGTCTAGTTAATAAAGTCGAAAGGGATTAAACAAAAAACAACTCATTCTGCCAAGAAAGACAACTAAGTGAAGTAACCGAATTAAGTGCAATTGAACTCACTGTGATTGCTGGTTAAATTACAGATATGAGAGAAGCGGACAAAAGCTTGGTCACAAAACTAAAATGACAAAAGATAAGGGAGATTTGAGCAGCTTAATCAAGAAAGAATAGATGAAGTGGAATATATTTCAAAAGACGCACAAAGAAAAAAACGTTCAAATTTTAATGAGCAGTACTTGCGCAAAAACAACATCAAAATCCATGTAATCCAGAAAAAGGTCAAGGGTAAAATAGCTGATGTGTGTGTTAAGTGCAGAGAGAGTTTACAGATTTCAATCTGAAACCGGAAGTAATTGTAATTGTACATAGAGAAAAGGACAGACCTAGGACACATAGACTGATTGTTCATAAAGTTAAGAATACCGACATTAAAGTGCGCTATCATGCAGAAAAGAACCACAGTGATAATGTGTGGAATAAAAACTTACGTAGACAAAATCATTTCTTATTCAACAGCTTTGTGGCCATTACGAAAAGGAACAAACATGGTATTTTAACGGGGTGTATACGGGAAAGTGACAAGAGTAGGGGACCGCAATGTGACATTGATAATGAAATAAAAAAGAGAAATAAGTAAATGTACTAAAGCATATTAAAAATGGACAGTAAAATTTGTTGTAATAAAAAGGGTGCCCCCCCTCTCTCTCTCTCTCGCTCTCTCTCTCTCTCTCTCTCTCCTCTCTCTCTCTCTCTCTCTCTCTCTCTCTCTCTCTCTCTCTCTCTCTCTCTCTCTCTCTCTCTCTCTCTCTCTCTCTCTCTCTCTCTCTCTCGTATGAATCTTACAAATCTTAGAGCCAATATTTGATACAAGATGTGAATTGTATTATATTTGTATGATAAGTCCCTTTGCTAAGTATCTTTATTCCGGAAGAGTTTAGATATATGAGTTCAATAGTTCAATGTATGTGTATGTGTATATGTGTTATTTGCACTATGATGAAAATATTTGTTGATATGTAAACCAGTGATATTATAGTTTCATATGGTCATGTTAAAGGATATATGTTTGAATTACCTGCATCATGAATCACCAGCTCTGTCTGCTGTATTAATCAGGTTCATCTACTTTGTGTTCGCCCATCTCCGTTTTCACATTCTTTTATTTCCGTCCGCCTTCCCTCATATTATCTAAGGATAGAACTGTTTACATCTGCTTAAACAAAGATCGTTATAGTAATTTTTAAATTTGATGTTTTAGTTTAGGAGCCTGATTTGTTAAAATGTATATTAAATGTTTCTATTTCGGACCTTTTATACATAATTTAGCTCTCCTCTCTGTCTCTCTCTCTCTCTCTTCCTGTATATCACTCTGTCTCGCACTCTTTCGTGCTGCTGACACTAAAATTTAGAGTTTTTGGGACAATAGAATTATTTTTACTAGCTTTTAAGTAGTGCCAGGAGACATGTATGAAATGCACGTAGAGACTCTCCGGTGTAGCTTTAGTATCACACATTTCCTCTTTTTTTTCTTCTGAAGTCATGCAATATCCCATCTATTTCTTTTATTAAACCCATTCACAACAAGTAACAACAGCAAAATATCTATAATATAATATTGAATAGAGCATAGCGCTTTGTCTCTGTCTGCACATGAAAATGTGAACAGGTCAAAACAAAAATAATAATGTAATTGTTACTTCCAACAAGTTAGATTAACCTGGAACATGCTCCTAAAACTATATTTGAATGACTTCGATCACTATGTGCTTTTGGAAAGTATTGTTTTATATGAATTATATAGTAAAATTGATCATGACTATAAGCTTTTGGGAAATGGCTATATACAGAATGTGTAAATAAAAGTTAGAATTGACATTCGTATTCCTTAAAGTGATAAAAGATTAAAATTTGCATTGGCTGTATTAATGTATATCTTCAATCTCTTAATTGACCAAGAATGAAGTAAAACTATTCACGTATCTACAAATATGCTGGGATAGCCAGATAAAGGTAATGCATGGTTCCTATGATTTATAAATACCACTGTTTACATGACTTTACGTTATATCAATCACGTTAAATGACATTTAATGATATATATTGTAAAACCCCTTAAAACATGCATATATGAAAACCTGCCGAAAATGGTATCAGCTAAATTGAAAATGAATGATTCAGTAACAGATTTATAATTGTCAAAATATAAAACAAAAATCATATACCAAAGTATAAATCAATAGAATGTCCAGGACATCAATACAAATCGGGTAAAAATGGTCAAACACTGACCTCTGGAAACCAAGAGATGGGATTAAGTGCCATGGAGGAGTAAGCATCCCCTGTCGACTTATTGTTAAGTCCCAAATATTATTTAAAGAAACAAACTATGATTTATATTTTACTAATAATATTATCTCAAACAAAATTAAAGGATTTGTTTATTGAAAGTTCTGATTATTGAACAACTACATGTAACAAGTTGAATCTATTTATAGCAATTGCAACTCTAACTGTAGATAACACAGACTGACTTGGTCAATCTTCTAGTATGACTAATTAGCAACGTAAGGTCAAATAATGTGATTGACACTTCAAGCATACTGGAAAAGGCTGCAACAGACTGCTAAAATCACTGACAGTTTTTTTAAAATGCTCATTGAGCAGATTCCTGGCAGCATACTGCTAAAAATAAATCTATTATCTATTAAATGTATATAGGTTAAAAATTAAATATATGGTTGATTAAGTGTATATAGGGTAAAATAAATATATGGTCGATTAAGTGTATATAGATCCCATCTTTGACCCGAGCGAGTGTGTTTGTCAGGCATGTTTATTATTATTATTATTATTATTATTATTATTATTATTATTATTATTATTATTATTGTTATTATTATTATTATTATTATTATTATTATTATTATTATTATTATTATTATTGTTATTATTATTATTATTATTATTATTATTATTATTATTATTATTATTATTATTATCATTATTATTAATTATTATTTTTATTATTATTATTATTATTATTATTATTATTATTATTATTATTATTATTATTATTATTATTATTATTAATTATTATTATCATTATCATTTGTCTGTATTTGTTCCAATGTACGAGTATATGTTTATGTATATATCTTTATGCTAATCAGTCTCCCATTACAATTGATCCTAATAGATCCAAGAACTTGCAATGGATCACTAATACCCCAGATTTTCCGTTTTTAAATACGAACATATATATATAGATATTATATATATATATATATATATATATATATATATATATATATATATATATATATATATATATAATATAAATATATATATATATATATATATATATATATATATATATATATATTATTATTATTATTACTACTCTGTAATGCATGTCCGCTATTAAAATATCTAAAACGAAAGGCTGTTTTCGTTTCTTTAAGAGAAAAAAAAATCTTGAATTATTTGTCTGCAAGGTACTCACTGGATTCTGATATTTGTTTCATTCTTGCAGAATAGGATTATGAAGATGTATTAAACTAAGGCAAGCATTATTATAGAGTTAATAGTTAGTGATTAAAAAAGAGATTAAGATGGAAATATGAATTTTTTATTTCTAAGAAATTACCTATTGTTCGTATTGATCTTTACAAAATGATCCCTAGTTCTAAAAACAATTATGAAAAAATTGACGACTTTGATAAAAAATGATTGATATAAGTATAATTCTCATAATTATCCTAAATGTAGATCTGTTTTTAAAAAGTAAAATATTAAAAACTGATATCAAGTTAATTGAACTTATATATACTCTGCACGTCCAACGTACCAAACATTCAAAAAGGAATTGACTTGACACAGAACTTATTTAAATAAGGTAGGTTGAATTTATTTCTTTCTTGTCTCTTTTGAATTAATGTTTCTAATAAATAGAGTTAATATTTTGCCAAGTTACAAAACAAATTATTCGATAAGTTCCTTTATTTATTATTAACAGACTTAAATGACTTGGATTATTATTTAGATAAACTGCTCGAAATGCTAATTGCCTGGGATGGCCTTTTAAATGATAATTAAAGAAATAATCTTATGGAATGTATATTCATTGGAAATGAATTTGTTAAAGTAATAGAACATAGAATAAGTAACCGTTTTTGGAAAGATGTTTTGACATAATATTACACCCTAAGAATTTTGCATGAACAAGACTTCATTTTTTCAACCTTTATGGTACATCGAATACATAAATGTTAATAATAAATATTATCTGTGAAGACTGGATATATAAAGGTATTATCTTTGATTTTGATTGGTCTAAATAAACACCAAATTATTCTGTAACCGTCAGCTATCGACGTGTATAAAGATCTACACAAAGAATATTGCTGTGGCGAGTCTGACTTAGGTGATGACCGTGTAAACAAATATGGAGATCGACAGTTTTGCATCAAGGAGCGGTGCGGCAATCGCCCAGGTGAGAGGAGATTTAAACGGAAACAATACCTAGGAAATATAAATATCTTGATAAAAATGTCTGGATATTTATCATAATTATTCATAATCCTACAATCCAGCTCTCAAAAATCCCTTTGAATTTTTTTATTGCTGTTTAACGTCCCACTCACGAATCTTTCACTCATATGGAGACATCACCAAATGCCGGTTAAGGGCTTCAAGTTTTGGCCTATGCTCAGCACTTTCGACCTTTGAACAGTGAGAGTTCTTTAACGTAGCAACACTTACTTTGACACGGGACCTCGGTTTTTCTCTGTCTCATCCGAAGAACAGCAAACAAGCCCGCTGCCGGCTGGACACGAACTCACTACCTGACGATCAAGAGTCGAGCGTACTACCGACTGAGACACAAAATCCCTATCAATGTGCTGAGACAGAATAAACTCGTTAGGTGATGTTTTAGATCTGGAATATAGCAACATATAGGGTTCATAATGAAAATATGCATTAGGCTACCTTTTTTAGTATGGACACTATACAATTCTTTGCCCCCCCCCCCCCGTAGAACACTACATAACTAATCATATTATGTTTATTACTTATTAGACGGAAATCGGTAATTTTAAACCTATTTGTCATTTTCCCTACCATTGACAAACATCTACCAAGTTGTGTCTTCTATCAGTATAGCAATTGGAGTTTTAACATTGAAGAATTTATTGATAAAACAAAAAAAACTATTCCCTATTGCACCTCCAAATCTTGTCCAAAAGTAAAATATAATCTAAAGGTAAACGTATTTATTTTATAACCGACTTTTACAGTGAACACAAAATTAAAATAAATTGGGAAAACGAAACTAACCTAAACAGTTCTGATAACGACAAGGCATGGGATAAAATGAATCTGTCTTTCTATAAAAATAACAAAGACTCTAAACTAAATGATTTCAATTTAGAATAATTCACGGACTATCAGGTACAAACAGTTTTTTTCATTAGAATTAGAATTTCATACACAAATCTTTGGGGTTGTTTTGTAATGAGTCGATTGAAACATTATCTCATTTATTTTATTAATGTGATCACCACTCTCGTTTATATTATAGAAAAGTGAGTTTCAATTCTACTAGGTTATAATCTAAATGAATATTTTACAATGAATATACTTATATACAATATCAAAAATAAATAAAAAAAAACAACTACCAACCTTGGAAGGTGCAAAATTTTTTAATAATAATAATAATAATAATAATAATAATAATAATAATAATAATAATAATAATAATAATAATAATAATAATAATCATCATAATTATAATAATAATAATAATGAAATAATAATAATAATAATAATAAATAATAATGAAATAATCATAATTATAATAATAATATTAATAATAATAATAATAATAATAATAATAATAATAATAATAATAATAATAATAAGTTAACAGTAATCTGTTTATGTAACATTTTTTACATATTGTATTTTAGCTATATATTGCAAATATTTTTAATATAAAAAATACTCAGATACCAAAGTATAAATCAATAGAATGTCCAGGGCATAGATACAAATCCGGTAAAAAAGGACAAACACGGACCTCTGGAAACCAAGATGTGTTGTCAGGTGTAATGGAGAAGAAAGCATCTCCTGTCGACCGGTCACATCCGCCACGAGTTCACATTCAACTCCAATGAGGAGTGAGTCATCATCACAATTGGTAGAGACGTCTCAACAATCGCCAACGAAAAGACATCTCAACATAGCACGTAATGAAATAGAATGCAAACAAGACTATTATAATGACCCTTAAATTTCCGTAACGTTGACATTACACACGGTGTTCGTATAGACATGATTTGTTTTTTCTGTATGTATCTGTGTGTCTCGTGTCCTTTATTACATATTCATTTTTTAATTGTAAATAATAAATAAATAAATAAATATATAAATAAATAAATAAATGGAAAATAGTAAAATTCAATACCTTGTATGGTACGCATATGAGCAATGAAAACGTCGTTACAAATTGCTTTATCTTAGATTATATTATTCGAACGTTTAACTGATGGGCGCCTTTATACAATGGGCAGTTCAATATCTTAGACCAGTGAAAATTAGTCTTTTGGGAGGATGAGGTCCACTTGCTTTAGTTTAGTGTTTGATTTCTGTATCACTGCATACTGTCCTGTCTTGATATCACTCTAATAGTTCGACAGTTCTGAATAATAAATCCTTCAACCTTCAACCAACAGTTTATTCTCTCCGGAAATGATTTTTTTTGTTAGTAAAGTTGTAGAAGTAGGCATGAGGCATTGTGAGTTCTGTTTTATATACCGTTATCAATATCACGTTTATTCGATACATGGACATCATCAAAATATCATGAACTGAGCTAAAACAAAATGATTTGCAAACTCTACTGCCGACTGAATTTCTCGTACAATTATACCGATATAAAACGCCTACACATCCTCAACGGGAACACTGAACATCCCTTGACATTTTTCAAGGGGATAGTAGACTTCATTGTTGCAATATGCTTTGTCGTCCCAAGGCATGCATATCCTTACTTTATGACATTATATATATATATAAATATATATATATATATATATATATATATTATATATATATAAATTATATATATATAAATATATATATATATAATATATATATATATATATATATTCGCGGCTATATATATATATATATATATATATATATATATATATATATATATATATATATATATATATATATATATATATATATATATATATATATATATATATATATATATATATATATATATTCGCGGCTAAAAGAAGAGAACTCTTATTTGTATGAATAAAACGTCATTTATTTGCGTACCAACAACAAAACAAAGACATAGCATCAAAATTGACAATACGATATACAACAGAAAATTTAACAAAACATCATTTCCGGATAACTAACCCCTTTGTCAAACCTATTGCTACATTCACCATGGGGTGTTTTAAAAACCGATCTTAGTTTTATTTGTTTTTGTTTGAAAACTTTATTTATGAGTCTATTTCAGATACCCTAATGGGTCCAATTTATCAATGACGTCGGACAAAGATATACGACAAACAAAAACATGGAATTTTGCGTTTTCCACATCAATGTTGTATTCTTTATACATTTTTTTAAGAATTGTAATATATATATTTATAAACAAATATATACAATTACATACACACATTTACCCTTCACTTATACAAACCTGTATCCGGAAATAAAAGTGCACAACCATATTCCCTTTAAAAATAAATAAATAAATAAATAAATAAATAAATAAATAAATAAATAGATAAATAAAATAAATAAATAGATAAATAAATAAAATATTAAACGGCGATTTTAACTGTTTTTATGTACTGGAATTTCAAATAATACGACTATGTAAAGTAAGTATGGATCAGGTTTATTATCCTGGTGTTCGCCCATCTCCGTTTTAACATTGCTGTATTTCCGTCCGCCTTCCTTCATATTATCTAAATATAGAACTGTTTACATCTGTTTAAACAAACATCGTTACAGTAATCTTGAAATCTGATATTTTAATATAGGTATTTTAGTTTAGGAGCCTGATTTTTCAAAATGTATATTAAATGTTTCTATTTCGTTCCGTGTATATACGATTCAGCTCTCGCTCTCTCTCTCTCTCTCTCTCTCTCTCTCTCTCTCTCTCTCTCTCTCTCTCTCTCTCTCTCTCTCTCTCTCTCTCTCTCTCTCTCTCTCTCTCTCTCTCTCTCTCTCTCTCTCTCTCTCTCTCTCTCTCTCTCTCTCTCTCTCCTGTCTCTTTCTCTCTCTCTCACCCCTCTCTCTCTCTCTCTCTCACTCCCTCTCTCTCTCTCTCTCTCTCTCTCTCTCTCTCTCTCTCTCTCTCTCTCTCTCTCTCTCTCTCTCTCTCTCTCTCTCTCTCTCTCTCTCTCTCTCTCTCTCTCTCTCGCTCGCTCGCTGGCTATCTCTCTCTGTCTCTCCCTCTATCTCTCTATCTCTCTGTCTCCCTGTCTGTCTGTCTGTCTTTCTCTCTCTATCTATCTATCTATCTATCTATCTATCTCTTTCTTTCTCTCTCTCTCTCTCTCTGAATTCATTAAATCTAAATTTCGAAATAAGTTGAACGTATACAATTTTTTATAATTATCTTATATGTGCATAATCGTCGTCGATTTATGTTGTCCATCACGCGTGGGCATTAGAACATGAACTTATGGATCTGGTTTTCTGAGACTTTAGTTAAATAAAAGTATGTGGCTTGAAATTACAGTTAATGAATAAAACTTCTATACACTTATTTACCCATTCAGGTGCACGATAAAATTTAGTCGTTCAATGTAAAATATGTGGAGTCGAGAGTTTCAATATAACGAATTCCACTCTATACATCTCCGCATCTAGTCATATATAAGAATATGCCATTAGCAAATCTGGATATGATCCAAATTTGATGTAAATCTGCATTTTCATAATGCCCTGTGTTCATTTATCAACGTAGAAAACCAAGCACGAAATATGACAAATCACAACTTCCCAAATATAATCGAAACACTCATAGTAATAAGCAATGCACTATGAGTCTTCGACTCCAAGGAGTCCGTGGCTCCCCTGGGGAAGAATATATTGAGGGCCTCTGAGGGGGTATTGAAAAACAAGAATTCCCAAATATAATCAGGTTGGACAAGTCTCACAATGCATCAATGATCACCACGCACTGATGCATATCTAAATCAGTTCGGAATTCATATCTACCGACCCAGAAATTTATTGAGAACAACTGCAATGGCGTATACTACAGAATTTAGGTGTTCAAGTAGGCATGTTATTTCACTTTTTAGTTATGTTAATGTTTTTCGTGCAATGCAAAACTGATCCGTACCTAACTTTTATATAGCGACCTTGATCTACTTGCCACCCTCTTCATTGATTGTCACACATATATAGCAACTCTTTAATAGACTGTACCCTGTAAACTGTATCCCAGTTCATCAGATAGGATAGTTTTGTAAATCTAGGTCAAAAAGGTTAAAATCAATGAAAAGGGAAAGGAATTCGGAGACGAATTCTGACAAGTTTGATGAAAGACGGAACTTTATTGTTGTCTGTCGCATATATCTTTACTGTTAGCTGTAATAGATATGACAGCCGACATTTTTTCAAAAGGATGATATGCCAAATGATTTAAAATATTCCTTAAACATGATTATGTTGAAACATAATTGAAGAACAAGTTTAGATGTTTCGGTGAAAAATATCTGGAAGAATGTGTTACATCGACGGACAACAATCAAATGATGGAACAAGTGAACTTATGTTAAAGAAATCCACGTCAGTACTGAATACAAAAACCTGACATCCACTTTGTTTTTGATTTTGTTGATAAAGACATATTCATGCATTCAATGTTATAGTATAAAAATCTCAGATACCAAAGCATAAATCAATAGAATGTCCAGCACATATATACAAATCCGGGAGAAATGAACAAACACGGACCTCTGGAAACCAAGAGGTGGGATCAGGAGTCATGGAGGAGTAAGCATCCCCTGTCGACCGGTCACACCCGCCGTGAGTCCACAGTCAAGTCCAGTAAAACACGTGAGGAGTTGTAGTTTAACCACACGCCTGATACCCCATAGATACCAGGATGTATCTATGAGAAGACAGACCGTTTATCTGAATATCAACAGGTATCCAGGGTTACGGATCAGTTATCCCATCATACCTCCTATCAACAAATGGTCCTACCCATGTAACTTCCGCTGAAATGTTTCGGATAAATACCGAAATGTGTACATGTAAACAAGGTAATCATTTCTACGAGTGAATGAACTGTTTGTATTCGTTTACAGTGGTGTTTATTTTCTGCATTGCTATTCATTTTAAATCGATTGTAAGACAAGTTGGTGAAAAAAACAAAAATATAAAATTGCATAACGAAATTCTGATATAACGATGTTACCGATATTATGCCATTCGCTAATATATAAATCCTACTGTCTATTGTATATCTACTTGTTTGTTTTTCGATAAAATAATATATATACATATATGAAACCATGCCCTGCAGATGACAGATACACCACGAGTATTCAAAGATAATAGCAACATTACTAATTGCTATGGATGCATTGTCTAATTTGCATATCACCTCCACTAGAATATATAATTATTGTTGATAAGATATATAAATAAATCTCAGCTTTTATGTATCCAAATAATAGCAGTTTATATATTCAACCATGGTGTATTACTTCTTTGTTTTTTTTTTTTAGGTTTTTCTTTTTTGTTGTTTTTTTTCTGTCAAGTGTTAAAATACGTTACATAGCTACTATCTAACACATTGAAGTTGATTTTAGGAAAATACTCTGGGTTTGGTCATTATAATTAAATGAAAATCAAATCGATATATATATATATATATATATATATATATATATATATATATTATATATATAAATATATATATATATATATTTATATATATATATATATATATATATATATATATATATATATATATAAATATATATATATATATATATATATAATATATATATATATATATATATATATATATATATATACTAAACGCTACTGTTGAGCTATACTGTATCACAAAAAGTAGAAAATACAGTCTTTAAGTATCACATATGCGTATAATTGTCAAAACCGTCTTCTACGTAAGAATAACTATTGAGCCCTCCATCACGTTTGTATTTCACGTTCACATAATCTCCGCCCATTGAAACACGGGATGACTCTCCTTCCCTGTTCATTGATATGTAACCGTCACCGTTAAGTCCGTCGTTATGTTGAGAATTGAGTTGGGTATCACGTGATTGTACAGGCTCTTTCACTGTCGTATCTTCCTCCTGTGCTTCATCAGTCCAGTAACTGCCTTCATCATCTCCATTCATAATTTCTACCTCAATTTGTTCAAAGTTGTCATGTTGAGGATCATTTATTGTCGAGTCTCTAGAAGTGATATTCTCACGTTGCTTATTGCGATGACTTCTTACAATCCAAATAAGTAACACTAAACTAAACAATAAAATTACTACAAATGCTACACTCGAAACTATCACAGTGGGTGTATAGTTCGTGGACTGAGTAATGTCTTCTTTGTTGTCTGAAAATCAATGACATCATTGTAACTAAATATAATCAAATACACCAAAATATGATATGGACATTTGGATTATCCGAAAAAAAACAGAAGTGCATTTTGAGGGTGATGAATCCGAATCATTTTCAATGTAACAAAATCGGAAATGAATCTTATAAGATATAAATTACATTACTTGTGTTATCAAATGTAATCTCGTTTAAAGACCCCGTTTCTTGGAAATACACTAACCAATAATTTGGTTTTCTATCTTCTTCGCACTGCCTACAAGATAACCAGTCTGTCTTTAAAAGAGCGAAGCGAGCTCGTTATGGCACATCGATATAAAAAAATAGGTTATCTCCCCCCAAACAGGTGTACAAATACTACACATTACTTTAATCCTGTGTAGAATAGTTCTGCCAATAAAGTGGGATTCTTCATATATGAAACCCTATGTGTGACTGGTCCAGCTACTAAGAGCGAAAGTATCAGCTTATTCAGTCATGTGTGAATGGATATTTTAAACGCTTCATAAATTTGGTTCAGCTGTTACGTGCACACGTACAAGGATTATGTGCGCACGCCCAATGTGTCATGTGCGCAAGATATTCTAGGGGTAATAAATATGGTCAGTAGAATCATTGTCCAGTTCGTGTATTACAATTTTTAGTTCCTAATAAGTTCATGCTAACCGGGTTACGTTCATGTTTGTTTGTCATTCTGTATGTGTGCTTATTTTATATAAAGTGTAAGTTTACTTCTAGCAATTCAGAGATCTAGTTCCCTGGAACAGTAAGAATCCCCGTTTAGATCTACCACACATTCTGTGGTTTCACAGAAATTCAGAAATTCAAATGAAATCATTGATGAAGAAATCCATGTCACACATGGTACTGATGACTCAACAACAACTATCAAACAGGCAGCTTAACATTCCACTTAAAGAAACGGAGAAAACAAAACGCAAGTATGATACAAAAACAACCATTTGTGGAACATTGTCTTCATATATCGATTTCAGTTGCCGTTGACGTTGTGCGACAAGTTCATGCTCCACGTGATAACCGATAACGTTTGTGCGGTACTAGTGTATCCAATGGTGATGCAAGGTGCCTCTACATATTTTGCGCGGTACTAGTGTATCCAATGGTGATACAAGGTGCCTCTACATATTTTGTACGGTACTAGTGTATCCAATGGTGATGCAAGGTGCCTCTACATATTTTGTGCGGTACTAGTGTATCCAATGGTGATGCAAGGTGCCTCTACATATTTTGTGCGGTACTAGTGTATCCAATGGTGATGCAAGGTGCCTCTACATATTTTGTGCGGTACTAGTGTATCCAATGGTGATGCAAGGTGCCTCTACATATTTTGCACCGTGCTAGTGTATCCAATGGTGATGTGCAAGGTGCCTCTACATATTTCGTGCGGTACTAGTGTATCCAATGGTGATGCAAGGTGTCTCTACATATTTTGTGCGGTACTAGTGTATCCAATGGTGATGCAAGGTGCCTCTACATATTTTGTGCGGTACTAGTGTATCCAATGGTGATGCAAGGTGCCTCTACATATTTTCTGCGGTACTAGTGTATCCAATGGTGATGCAAGGTGCCTCTACATATTTTGTGCGGTACTAGTGTATCCAATGGTGATGCAAGGTGCCTCTACATATTTTGTACGGTACTAGTGTATCCAATGGTGATGCAAGGTGCCTCTACATATTTTGTGCGGTACTAGTGTATCCAATGGTGATGCAAGGTGCCTCTACATATTTTGTGCGGTACTAGTGTATCCAATGGTGATGCAAGGTGCCTCTACATATTTTGCGCCGTACTAGTGTATCCAATGGTGATGCAAGGTGCCTCTACATATTTTGTGCGGTACTAGTGTATCCAATGGTGATGCAAGGTACCTCTACATATTTTGTGCGGTACTAGTGTATCCAATGGTGATGCAAGGTGCCTCTACATAATATTCCCTCTGAAACGACGTTACCCCGGTATATCGTCTGCTAGTATAATTTATATATTAGAGAAACAACAGTCCCGCACAAACGTCATCGAGTATCACGTGGTATATGACTAAATCCCATTCATAACGACCTCACAACAGACAACCTCAGAGGACATGCAGATAGATACTCATATGTATTTGAAGTGACTCGTATGGAATTGAATCGGCTTTATCATATATTTATCGTGTTTTATTTTTGATCATATGATTTGTATTTTACATCAGTACTTAGTACAGAAGTGCATTATATGTAACACGTAAAATAAAGTTTAGCGGTTATTTGATTAGATAACGTGCTGCAGACTGAACTACTTCCATTCACTAAGTACGTATACTTTATTCTTCTGAAGGTTGACAATGACGTCACCTCATTCATCCGAAGGTTGGCATTGACGGTGTTTGTGACGTCGCATGAACTTGGATCGGTACAATCGAATAAATTTTCTTAAAACTGGGTTGTATTCAAGTCGGCAATTTTACTAATTTCAACATGTCATAAAGAATGCTTAGATATAAATAATAATTCAAAATGTAGTCGAAATATATAATAATAAAATAAAAACAAAAATAACAATATGATTTTGCACCACTTCTGCGCAAGTATTTAACCTACTTGGAACAATCTAGACTAACTGGACAAGGAGGAGATTATATATTTTCAAACGGAAAATGTCGTTTATTTTGCTTATGTTTTGCCATGATGAAAAATTCTGTCACGTATTACAATCCGTATAATATGTATGATATTCGTTATGAAATGTCCACTTTTGATCACCAGAGGCAAAATTCAAAAAACCCTTGATGGTTATATGAATGGGAACTCGTCTTATAAATCATATATACATAGAATATCAATAAAATGCAACGCCGTTTTCATTTGTATATAACTGATGCACAAATAAAAAAAGCCCAAAAGAACCCCAAACTGTTTAGTTTCATAACGGAATGCCCAAGAGCATGCGTGACCTCATTATTTGTTTGAAATTCCCATTTAGGAATCTTTCACTCATATGGAGACGTCACCAAATGCCGTCGAAGGGCTTCAAATTCTGGCCAATGCTCGGCACTTACGGACATTGAGCAGGAATGGTTATTTAATGTTCTAAAGCTTATTGTGAAACGGGACCTGGAATTTTACAGTCTCATCTGAAGGACAGGAAACCAGATTGCCTCCGGCTGGACTCGAAATGACCGAAAGGTCAAAAGTCGAGCGCGCTACCTACTGAGCCATACCGGTTGTCAAGTGAGTCGATATCTAGTAAACGGTTATTTGTTTTTTGTTTTTGTTTTTGTTTTTTTTTTATTTGAATCGAGTACTGCAAGTACGTCACAAGGATTACATTAAATTGTACCATCTGCATGCAGTTGATCACACCTTACAAATAATATAACTCCTCAGAGGAAATGAATCATTCTAGAAGTCTGTAAGCAGTTTTATTTCTTGCAGCCAGTACATAAGGACCTTTTTCTCTTATCCAAAGTATCATAATTGAGTTCTAGTAATATATAGCAGGCGTATATCGCCAAGGAAACAGATATTAGAAGATACGGTATGGTGTGCTTGGGCATAGATCCAGTGACATAATATTCCAAGTGTTCTCAGATCAAACGCATTGAAACGTGTTCCGGACCCCAATACATATGATATCGCAGGTTCATGAAATAGTAAAACCGACATATCATCCTAATACTAAATTATTTCGGAGAAAATAAGTTTTGGACAACAATCCAAATGGAGACAATGCTTAACAGGATCTATATTAACTTTTACACGACAACTTCCGTCGGATATAGCAATTCCAACAAAAATGTCCGGCGATTCAGTTATATTAGCTACATAATTGTTTTAACTTTGATTTATATACTCTTCAAAGATGCAATATATGTCAAATTATTCATAATTATAAGAGTACGGTACTGATATCAGTATATGTATTCGATGATTGTTCCTTCCCACGCGTCCTTGGTAAACGGCATATTCTTCAGCAACCCGATATATATATATATATATATATATATATATATATATATATATATATATATAACATATATATAAATATATATATATATATATATATATATATATATATATATATATATATATATATATATATATATATATATATATATATATATATATATATATATTGGTACCATCTCGCCATGAAGACCACCTTTCTGATTGACTCAAAGTGATCTGATTAGTAAGATGGTCTATGCAGTGAGGTTCTGTTCTTATTAATCTTTTGTGAAGAAACTTTGTATTTATTTATCTATATGGTAAAGAAATACTGAAATAACCATGCACCTACACACTTAAATTTTAATTTCTAATTGGTGTACGGCACCAACCGACAGGCTCCCTTGCCTTGAGTGGGTTTTCGTCTGAGGGATCACCTGACATTTCCTATGCATGAAGGTAGTCATGCATTCTTCTTCACTGTGATTAGTCACATGCTCGATAGTGGTTGTAGAGTCATCTGCAATATTTCTATTTATTTTATAATTAAAGGACAGTTATAAAATATAAAAAAATACTGTTAACATTTGTATCATCAGCTGAGTTTGATTTAAAAAAAAAAATGCTATACTCACCAAAAGACAAACACTTTCCGTCACGGAAATGGCAACCTGTCTCACATGTATTGCATCTGTGGGAACAGTTAGCACCATAAAACCCATAACGACATGCTGTATGAATTATATAAGAAACATCCAGATAATGTATATGTATGTATATTGAACTTGTCGACTAAGACCTCATCTTAGGGTTTCAAGGGAACCGATATCTTTATAGTGATGTGGTTTTCAGAGGTTGATTTGTTGGATATGGTTCTATTGGGGATAGGAAGAATATAAATTACAAAATTATAAATCTTACGGATGTCCAGAACACAGATACAAATCCGGCAGAAATTGACAAGCTCGAACCTCGGGAAAACAAGAAGTGGGATCAGGTGCCATTGAAGAGTCCACAGTCAAGTCCAAATAAAACACGTGAGGAACGAACTCTCGTCACCATTGGTACAGACGTTTCAACAACCCTCAACGAAAAGGCAAATCAACATTTCACCCAGTGAAACAAAGTAATCGCAAAGCAGACCATTATATTGACCGTAAGATTTGCGAAATGTTGACATAAATTGCGATTCTCGATATCCTTTTGTCAATAATTTGTCAGTGAATAGTTAACATCTGTATATAAAATGTTCATATATTGAACACGACCTAGCATATTGGATCATTAGTGAAATATAAACTCCATATGCAGATGAATGAGGGATATTCCTATTTAAATGTGGAAAATTTTAAATGGCAAGCCGGAATCATCGCGTTTAGGTTAGTTGCCGATTTCCCGTCTGTGTTTACAGTAAGACAAATGTATGAAACGTGTATGTTTGTTTATGTTGTCTCTTTAATTTCTAGATTGCTGGGATGTTTCGGATTGCAATATGTATGAAAATTGTCAAAACGTCGTCGATATATCTAAATGTGATATTAAAGAGCCCCTCTATTTTTTCTTCTATTGATTCAGTAGTTTCTGAATGAAGTCTGATTCGTATAAAGGAAGGAACAGGTTGGTGAATAAAGGAAAATATTTGGTTTCCATAGGAATGCCGACAACGTCTCCGAACTTAACAAATACATTGCCTATCAGATATTCAAGCGTGTTTTATGTCAATTTCAGTGTATATATGGGTAATATCAGAAAATAACAAAATAAAATTTTGTTTGACAAAATAAGTTTCATAATAATAAACCTCTGGATATTCAAATTTTCGGGTACCACCTTTATTAAAATAGCATGCCAAAAAGTCGTTTTTTTTTTGTTTTTTTTTTCTTTTGTGTAAAGAGTAGAGAAGCCGAAATTGTAAGTTTTAATACTGTGAATTTGAGAAAAAAATGTGTGTCTCTAAATTTTCTTCAAGTTGCTTAGAATTTTTAAGGATCCATATCCGATTTACACCGCTTCCTGAATAAGCAACTGTACAATATTGCTAACGTTTCGCCATAGCAGTTGTCAATATCTTAGCAAGGAGTAAAGATAAAGGTTTGGTAGAACATTTGCTGGATCCTGCTATGTATCTTTACTGCGTTTTATGACGTTCAAGTGTTCAGTATAAATATGGTAGGTCAAAATCAATATCGGTTGTAGTTACATAAAAAAAGCATAACACGTTCATGTGATTTTGAAGGATCTCGTCCTTTGAAAGTGAGCTACGTATGAGTGTAGATTTTATTATAACAATGTGCCTTGCAACTAACAAACTATATAATTTGATACTTTGTCTGACTGGACATGTTGGCCATGTAATCTATCAAGTTCAGTTACTACTTCTGGATCACTAAACGCAGAGGGATAACGTGTTTTCATGATAAGTTTTAGAATACGACATTTTATAAACCCTCGTACAGCTTTTAGCCATTTACACAAAGTGTCTGGTTCATGTTTGGACCATCATCGTCTGCCATAATACAAGGTTCATTGTGAGCAAGTGTTCTTTATAAACAGGTAGTCGCTCAAGCCTATATTTTACTGTCTATGTTTTTTCCTTCAATGAAAGTAAAAAGGACCAGTATTGAATATCCAATATTACGTCATATGAAAACCTCTCAGTCGAGTCTTTGTGATGGTTTGTGTGTGTGTGTGTGTGCGTGCGTGCGTGCGTGTGCGTGTGCGTGCGTGCGTATGTATGTGCGTGCGTGCGTGCGTGTGTGTGTGTGTGTGCGTGTGTGTATGTATGTGTGTGTGTGTGTGTGTGTGTGTGTGTGTGTGTGTGTGTGTGTGAATGTGTGTGTGTGTGTTTGGATTCTTTGCCCCTGTCTTACATTTATTTTGTGATATCTTACTTTGGGTACACATATCCCCTAGGTATCCTTCAGCACACCCGTCTAGACATAATCCGATGTATTGATCACATGTACTTCCGTCTACACATTGCCCACATTCTTCGTTACAGTTTCTGCCATATTGCCCAGCAGGACAAGCTGAAATCAAAGCAATATACTCCCTGTAGAATATGAACGTTTCACGTACTAAGGCATAACCGTGAACGCAAGATCACAACTTGGAGTAAATTGTTATTTTATAAACTGTAATAACATGTATACAAATATATCTTATTTCTTTCATCAGCGGTATATTTATTATTATCTCTTTGTGCTTAGCCATTATTTTCATCTCACAGTAACGATTTATATGCGAGCGCAGCGAGATCCTGTTTTTGTAAAAATATGTCATCTGGAATCAACACCAAAAACTAAATCGCCGTCTTACGGTCAAAGTCTTCAAGTATGTCATACCGGCTTCAAGCGATTTACTACATCGCAAATATCCTGATTGGTCAGAAAACCCCAAAACTAGGCTATCATAAATGAATAAATCTAAAATGAATGTTTGATTTATACACGTTGTTGTGTACAATGGGTTTGCCAACAGCCCGATCCAGATATACAGATTATTAACAGCCTAGATACGACGTCCTACCAACAGCTCGGTGCTCCACAGAAGAATGTCAAATATGCCTTACCTATAATTTTGCAAAACTTTAAGCATGACTTTAAGTGAGCTCTTTATGGTAAGTGGTGGAAAATGAGTTGCACATATATTGGATCCAAAAACGTTGTCTGCATCAATAAATGCCATTTGGTTTTTCTTAACCCAGTACATTTAATGTTACATCATGATGTTACAAGGACAAAAGTATAATAAACGACAACAATAATCGAATGTATCATTTGCGATCTTTGAATATTATATCTCTTCATAATTTCTAGCGATTTCATTGGACCATAAGCGTTGTGTATTTCCCACTGTCTCAAGTCATTCCAGGGTGATATCCAGCAGGGTGATATTCAATAAAAAAAACAACATGAGTGGAAATGGATGCGCTTACGGTTCCTTTGTTTTTCCTATGCAGTAATTAGGTGTAACCTCTGTATGAGTTATGCAACATACATTTGTTCGAGGCAGGCAAGAACCGAGATAAATAACAACAGAAATTAAATGATTTGACAGTTGATATACCATTATCAAATATACTATTTGAAGTCAGCCAAACAGGCATTAAGGCTCAAGATTCAAAATCGACGAAATGTATGGTTTGGGTATCGAAGGTAGTTTGTATTACGAATATGATGGACTTATGTACATGTAGAATTCTGCATGAATTAAGTATAAACAATAATACTGCTATTGCAGCTTTTATTCTGTGTTTTAAGAAATTCATAGGATAATATATATGTTTCAATACAGTAAATCGAGTGGCGCCCTCTCCTGAACGGTATATTTATAAATAATCGGACTTGTAATTTGCGATCTTTAAATATTATACCTCTTCATAAATTCTAGCGATTTCATTGGACAAGAGTATAAAGTAAATGCCATTGAACTATCATAATAAACAGTTTTTTTATTGGCACAATATCTGAATGACTGACTATACATGGAATATCAAACATTTACGACAAAACTAGTTTATATCTGTCAAGGAATTTTCTGTTTTACTGTTTAAGTTTCTCCATTGACAACTTGTCCCTGAAAATCATATACATATACCTGTACTCTTATACCGTAGAATATGATAATCATAGTTCCGTAACAAGCATTAAATCCTTACCCTACGGATGCTCTCCAATAAAAACGGCACAATACAATCTGAGAAAAATGCTTTTTATAACAAAATAAAAAAAAATTGCCAAAATTTCAAAGTGTTAATATGGCCTTGTGGTGCTATTGTTGATAACTTCTTTTACCGTCATTGCACAGGTTTCCCGTCCATCCTGCATTGCAACCGGAAGTACAATGTCCGTTTTCGTGATTGCATATACTTTCGATCAGACAATTATCACTGCACTTCATTGAGCAATTCATCCCAAACGTCCCGGCATCACATACTGTAAGAAGAGAAAATAATTTATGATACCTTCGGACGAATGTAAAGTTCAACATAACCATTGTATATGGAAGAAATAACTTGAAATTCATACTGCAGATAAATGCACATATAAGACAATTATAAAAAAAATTGTACACGTTCAACTTATTTCGAAATTTTGATTTAATGAATTCAGAGAGAGAGAGAAAGAGAGAGAGAGAGAGAGAGAGAGAGAGAGAGAGAGAGAGAGAGAGAGAGAGAGAGAGAGAGAGAGAGAGAGAGAGAGAGAGAGCGAGAGGAGAGAGAGAGAGAGAGAGAGAGAGAGAGAGAGAGAGAGAGAGAGATTGACATGCAGCCTCATTGCATTTTATTGCCAGGTAATCACGTTGTCCTATTTAATAGTTGTTCAAACCTTATTTTGAACTAAATTTCATATTGTCGTATATATGTCTAATGATCTACAAATCGCACCCTATCTGATTGCAAAAGCATCATTTAACACAAATAATGCACAGAAATTGACTAAAATATTTTCGTTTCTGAGATGTCACACAGATATTGCCAATATCCTTACTTTTGTCACACATTGGCTCTATCCAACCTGGCTTACAACCTGCGTCGCAAAGACCCGATGTGCTATTGCATGTTTTGTCATCAAAACAATTACCGCTACAAATAAACTGACAGTCATCACCATAATAACCCAAATCACAATCTGAATAAGAAATAAGAATAGAGTATAATAAAAATGTTTGTAAAATAGTATGAGTGTTGCCGAATGATATATATAAATACACACACACACACACACACACACACACACACACACACACACACACACACACACACACACACACACACACACACACACATATAAATATCTTATAAGATAACATTGCAGATATTGCTGGCGACAGGTTACGCACGCAGCTGGGTCAAAAATATGGTAACAATTTGCTGTGAGAAAGACAAACGATCTTTTAAAGGTGAACTGGCGCCGGTTATCGTATGTTAATAGTATTATAAAAACAAAGTCAACGTTTATCCTTCACGTGGACCCTGCGCTGATTGGAGGTTACAGTGTTTCGTGATGCATTGGTAATATTGTGTCTTGCATGTTCACACCTCTCAACAGGTAGGACAACATACTTCAATGTGTACCTACGATGCTCATTTAACATGATATGTAAATTCGATTCAAGTCTAAATAATACTTACTGGAGTAGGATTATTAAATAAAAGATCAGTTTCACAAATATGCTATGTTTCTTTTTTTCACTACTGGAACTGAGTACAATAATATGTAGGAACTGTACACATTGATGGCAATCATAACATGCCCGTATTCATGTATTGTGTAAAATTATTGTCATGTCCAATGTCGGATGCACATGCATGAAGTTGAATTAATTTGTTGTAACCGAATACTTGCAAAAATATCTAAATTTCCCCATCTATATACAATAGCTCCACACTACAAAGGGATTGAAGAATATTTGGTCAAGTGTGAAACTCTCGAATGTAAGAATATAAACTCTCATATATACCAGACATTCCACAACGAGAGTTATTGAATATCGCTATTATCTAGGTAGATACTTTTCAAAAAAAGAAAATATCTTATATTAACTCAGTGTCTTTTCATATTTGGTAAAAAAAAGAGAGATAGATAAATGTGATAATCAGCTTTTGAATATGTTTCTATCATAACTTTAAACATTGGTGGTATGAATTGTTAGCTTTAATCATGTCTAGACACTATCGAGTTCTCAATAAACCCGCGCTTCTTCGAGATCGCTTTAGTCTCCAGATTACATCGCGATATCAAAGGTGTTAAAACAGCCAATAACAGAGACTGAAATAAAGGACCCCTTTCGCTCCAATATTAGCGCCTACATTGTAAACCTACAACTGGTCTTGTGCAACATTTCGTTAGTGAAATGATGCGGGCTCGGCGAATGAGCTTTATCCAACCCTGTCGGTTATTTGTTTATGTTTAACAAACCGCAAATTCGTTTATACAACTACTTGAGAGTGGTTTTAACATAATAAGTTAAAGTAGAAATATTTGCTAATTAGCAATTTGAGTGACAAACTGATTTTGAACGGTTAATGATAATTACCTAATTTGCATATATCACCCGTTTTCCCGGCAATGCATCCATTAGAACATTTTCCATTAATCGGATCACATATTTCCTCATTGGCACACAGTCCACAGGTTTCCAGACATTGTGCTCCATATGTTCCTTCGTCACAGACTAAAGAGTGAAAATGAGACAATTTAGGTAATTAACGGTGTAGAACAATTCGGAAAAATAACAATTATGCATTTCATTTGCCGGGTTGAGCTACACAAGTGAGTATCGTTTTTATATTTCACCATATCTTTTATATAAAGTCGATTTTTTCTCAAAACAATATATTACAAAAACATTTCCCGTTTAACCTCAATATAATGACTATTCCCAATCATTAACATTTGAATTATCTGCGTTTTTTTGACGTGTTTTTTTATTTTTGTTTCATATTGAAATACTGATGAGTTTTGTAATATACACAATTCAAATATGTCTGTCTTTTCAATATGTACAGATGTTGAACTTCGATATACAAAATGTAGATCTCTGTTCAAATCCCAGAATTTTGAAAATAGAAAATTTGAACATTATGAGTCTATTTATGGTATCAATTTTAGCAATATATATATATATATATATATATATATTATATATATATATATATATATATATATATATATATATATATATATATATATATATATATATATATATATATATATATATTCCTCACTATATATTTCGTTCACAATTATTTTATAGTGACGCCAATTTATTCTATGTTTAGCGTCCAGCATAGACTAAAAAACCCTCATCTAATCTTCAAGTTAAAACAATTCAATATGATAGATGAACATTTTTTTATGAGAACACAAGCAATTTTATGCATATGTAAGTATCATCTAATATGTTAACAAAACAGAAAAAAGCTTAATTAGAATTAAACTTATCTATCAGCAGACACAGAAAAAAAAAACATGAAATGGTCGACTCTTAACGTTTTGGAATATGTAATCGCATTTGAGAAGACACATTATGGTAATAACACCTTTCTTTATTTGTAGAATAAACTCTTGGAGCTAGTATTAAACTTTTTTTCTTGAGCCGGTTTGACTCAGTCGGTAGCGCGCTCGACTCTTGATCTTGAAATGGCGAGTTCGAGTGCGGTTGGTTCCCTGTCCTTCGGACTGATACAATAAAATCTGAGGTTCCGTGTAGCAGTTGGTGTCGGCACGTTAAAGAACCCTCACTGCCCAATAGCCGTCCAAAATTTAAAGCCCTCCACCGACAATCGGTGACTTTTCCATATGAATGAAATATTCTTGAGTGGGACGTTAAACAACAATAAACAAACAAACACACAAAATCCAATGGCCGTAAGTGCCGAGCATAGACCAATCTTTGAAGCCATTCACTGGCATTTGGTGACGTCTCCATATGAGTGAAAAGTTCTTTAGAGGGACCTTAAATAACAATAGACAAACAAACAACTAAAAACGTTTATTTATTTTAAAGTAGATGGTTTGCCCGATGGAAGATCACCTTAAGGTTAAACAATATCTCATCGTCACTCATCACCAACTCACCACCCAATCAGACCAAAACAAATGTCTACATAACCTAATTAAAATCCGCATATGACTTTGCGATTCCATTATCGAATACGACATAAGATGTCAATCATTACCAATCTCTTACATGGATTTCTCAGTCCTTGAACACTTACACAGTCTCTGGTCACCATCTGGAGTTTTTGCCAGATCCTGGCATAATATAAATATACAATAGAAATACTCTAGATGTTGTTCAGTATAAGTTAAATGAAATAGATTATTTGCATAAATTGTCAGTTTTGACATAAAATATAATATTATTTGATGCGAAAATACATTTTCTTATTATGACTCTAAATGTTGGGATTACATTTTTGTGAAAAGTGTCTTTACTTTAAGTAAATTGTTTTTATATCTATGCTGAGGGTTACATAACCACGTGCTTTGGAACTGCTTTTTATACTTTGACAGCGATCGATTGAAAGTACAAGGGTCGACCTCTCTTTGTAGGAGATTGATACATTATATATTCCATTGTTTCACTGTTTTATCAGCTGTGAGTGAAATAGCTGAGTCTAGAGACTGATACAAGGGCAGTACAGGACAGTAGTCTAATATCTAACCTAACACATCAACCTCGTTTTCGCTCATTAAGTCGCATCCGCATCCATAATAAATATGATGTAGTGTCAGGATTGAGGAGTGATAATTACAGATCTTGGATTCTAAATCACACACCCCTGAATTCAGACATTGAACGTAACCGTCAAATATTCAAAAATTCAAATATGACTTCAAAGGTAGATTAGCTGAAAAATGTGTCTTTCACTAGTCATTCTCAGCGACGGAACAGGTAATAACTTAGTCATTCGTGAATGTTATCCAATAGCAAGTATCGAACCAGAGTTTAACGTTGCGCAACAAGACCACCGCAATTGGTCTCCAAAAAGACAAATAAACATGTTTATATTACCTTCATTGCACTTGCTGCCTTTATAACCATCAGCACAGCCATTGTTACATATACCGTTTTTAAAATTACAAATTTGGTCCCCTTTGCAATTGCCACTACAGACTCCACTGCAGCCATTTCCGAATGTTCCTGGACCACACACTACAGAATGAAGTTTAAATAGTCATGCTGTATTTGCTGCGAAGACATTTAGACAAAAGACAATAAAATTTTTCCATTGATGTCGTTTTTTTTCAAATCAAAATGCCACGTGTATGTCTTTATTTGTAAGTATATGTGTTCATGTGTCTTTGTATGTGAGTGTGTGTCGGTGTTTGTATTTGTGAGTATATGTGTTTATATGTCGTTGTGTGTCTTTGTATTTGTGTGTGTCAGTGAGTATTTGTGAGTATATTTGTTTATGTGTCGTTGTATGTGTCTTTGTATGTGTGTGTCAGTGTGTGTATTTGTGAATATATGTGTGCCGTGTGTTCTTTATGCGTTTGTGATTTTGTATGTGTCTTTGCTTGTTTGTGCTGATATGTGTGCGTCTATTTGTGAGTGTAATTATGTGTCAATATGTCGTCGTGTGTGTCTGTATCTGTGTGTGTGTTTCTGTATGTGTGTGCTTGTGTCAGTGTGAGTATATGTGTGCTGTTTATGTGTATGTTATGTTTATGCTTGTTTGTGCTGACATGTGTGTGTGTCTGTCTTTGCTTATTTGTGAGTATAAATGTTCATTTGCATGTTCATTTGCATGTGGATTCATTGTGTGAATAAATAAGTGCGTCAGCGGTTATCAGTGTTGTGTATGTTTTATCAGTTTTGTGTATGTGTGTATTTTTATTATGTCAACGTGCGTGGGTGTAAATTTGCGTGTGTTTGTGTGTGTGTGTGTGTGTGTGTGTGTGTGTGTGTGTGTGTGTGTGTGTGTGTGTGTGTGTGTGTGTGTGTGTGTACTTGTGTATACGTGTGTGTGTGTGTGTGTGCGTGTGTATATTGGAAAAATGACAAACAATTAGCATGAAATGAGTTATTGATAAGTTGTAATTTTAAGCTCGATTAAGATCTGAATTATAAATTCTTAGCTGGCAACTGTGTCATTTCAATATGAAATCGATGGACGGATTGTGTTTAAATATTTAGAAGTATTTCCAACTGAAAAAATATCAAGTATATAAAAACACAAAGGTATTTATATAGTTGAAAAACATTGACGGGATTTACATATTTATCGCATGCCAAAGTAATTCAAATAAGTTAAACATATTTTCTTTTTCTGTTAAACCTATTTGTTCGGCTAATTTTGCTTACTGATAAAACGAAATTTGGTATAACTTGGGGGAAACTAAGTTTAACTCACTAGAATGCTTTTGTGTGACATTTATTTGGGAACATTTCTCTTAACATCACGTGATTTTCTTACAAATAGAATTGAAAACATATCCGAATTTAGAAGTTCAGTAATGCGCGTATATAGCGAATTTCAAGGCACCTTATTTTTCAAATCGTTATAATGATAGTTCGTTATATAGTTATAGTGAAATGGACTGAATGGTTAAAATGCAATTCGTTAAGAACAAAAATCACTCTAAATCATGTCTAAACGGGAATTATCCTATGAAGTAAAAGAAAAGTATGTTTCTGTTACTTTTAATTTACCCAACTTATTTGATAAGAGATTAGGCCGACTTATGCTTAACGAAAAAGTCAACAATTGACTTCTGTTTAAATGGCATTGATTACTTCGTTATGATACTGTAAAAGACGTTAGTTCGGATGTCAAGGGGCATGGGAATTGGTTTTACAGACAAATAATTAGTAATATAGAATTCGTTATAAAATTGTTTTTCAGCTAAGAATATATGCATGAATTTGTAGAAATCGTGTTCCTCACATTCCAGTTTTACTATATAATGAAACCTTGTCTAAAGACCACCTCGATTATCAGATCAGCTCGGTAATCACACCATTTTGAACATATCAGCTAGATATTTAACAAACTACAACTTCACTAACCTTCGGAGCAGTTACTGTTTTTATATCCATCTTTACATTCAAAACATGTTCCTTCTCGTGTGCTACAGACGTCATAACGACAGTTGTTTTGACAACTGAGATTGCATCCATTGCCGTACATCATTGGCAAGCATCCTAAAGTTGACGAAAAAAAAATATATATCATAAAATGCATTCAAATCTTCACGATGCATTACTAAAATAGCTTTAAATGATTTATTGCGATTGCATGGGCTACTCCACAATCTGCAATTTGATCTGACTCTATATGTCACATGTGTCATCGCTGTCCGGTTTGAATATATATCGGATATGCAGACATACTTGCGCATAGTAATGTTTTCTTAAATGTTACATAATATATATCGATATCATAATTTTTGTGTTTTGATTATTTATTATGCGACACAACATCTTCTACAATACTGCGATATAAAAATATAGTGCAGCGCAGAAATCCACAAATTGAAAACAGAAAAAAAACCATTGTCAGTCTCGGTTTCGACCTTGTTGGCAATATATTCTGAAGGGAAAATATTTCCACTGCTAACAATTCAACAACGTAAAATATGAGTTTGTTTTCTTTAACGTGTGACGGATTCGTCCGCGAAATTAGATTTCGGAAAAAAAGTATCACCCGCGCTATAGTGTGAGGCAGACAAACCCATTCTGGAAACACATCTTACATAGTTTATCTCTGTCGGGTATATGTGAACAAAGATGGATGCAGTCGTTCATGTATACGTGAGAAAAAATCCCGCCAAGGATAACGAAATACCAATCGTCGTACACATTATATTGCAGACAAAGAGAAATAACTCTCTCATATATTCTGTTGAAATGGGTTTTACCTGACCGTAGAATTTTATTCATATAAAAGAAAATGTTACTTCAGCCAGAGAGCAAATAAATATCATAAAATTGATGTCTAGTTGCTTCATTTCTGTGTTTTTGGTTTTTTTTTTTTGTTCCTTTTTATTATTATTCATTTACCATCCCACCAACAATCATAAACTGGCAAATATGGACTTGTTTTATGAATTGATATCAATACAGTCGTAACATATTTTATGTCACTAAACGGTGTCCTGGATAATTTTTCTTACGGAAATAGTCATACCTTTCACTAATCCTGTTGAACGCTTGGCAAATAAATGCCTTCTTAAGATATCACCCAGGACGGGAAATCGAATCGGGTACATGCGAGTTTAAAGGTCTACAACTTGATTGCGAAAACATACGAGTTGACAGCAATATACAGCTTCCAGTGGGGTCATTTGCGAACAAAGGAACAGTCTGTAATTAATGCGGATATTTTATTTTCATATAAGCATGATGTATAACACATTGTCAGTTGAATCAAAATCGACACCCTAAAGCTGAATTTAGCGCCGATGATTTAGGTTTACGACGGTGATTTTTGGAACCTTTAGCATCAGATAGGTTACATATTAAGCTCGGCATAAGAAAACGACGTCACAGGTCGTTTTGATCATATTTAGAAGTGCAGGTTCCTTATTACAGCATTTATTGAACATGATAAAATACCTGCTGACTCAAGTTTGTAGAACTGGTGAACACGTGGTTTTCATATAGAGTGTTGCGCTGTGTACAACTGAGCAAACGTGAATATATGTGGACTGTTGGATTCACAATGGATATATACATGTTGTATGTTAAAATTTTATAGGTCATCATCATTATTCTTTTACTTACTCTATATACTTAGAGGTTAATGATTAAAAGTACACTGCATATAATTGTTTCCCTGCAATGGGGTGTGCTAATTGGGATACTATTTCACTGGGGACGGAGAGCCCTGCGTCATGCAATACGGATACTTTTAACTCGACTTTCACCGAACACACATACCAATAAATACGTAAACATATTGGATACATTAGACCCTTGAAGTAGCGAAAACACACAGAAACTAAAAAAACGTCTGAAGCTTCAAAATAAGTGACATGTTTGTCTCGGTATAAGAAAAAGTTCATAGCACACCTTTCAAGAAGATTTCTTTGACAAGACAACTATGGGGAATTGGTTATTGTCACAGAGACAATATTAATAACTCCCACAATGATGTATAAGGTACTTGAATACTATATATTCATACTTCATCTGTACAGCATTCTAATTGACAAGAGTAAATCGTGATTCCGTGTTACTCGTGTTCTAGTCATTTTGTTGTTATTTGTTTCGTAATTGACCGTCATCACCTAGTTTTTATTTTATTCATAAAGTTAAGAAATATTTCGCTTTACCGAACACTTCCACTTCACACAGTTCTAGACGGCTGCAATATTCATTTCTTGTGTTTGTTGATTGTTTCTCAGCTTCACAGGTCGGTGTTCTGTCTTTGTATATGGTGACATAACGACCATACGTTTGAAGTGGTATGCTTAAGTTAGAAGGCGGCCACGGCTCCTTCTGTATTCCTTCATTATGTGTGTATGCTGGGGTAGCTGGTAGCCATGACGAACCAACCGTAACGTAAAGGTAAAATCCAGATAAACGGTAGGTCAGTGATGTACCTATAATGAAAAGATACGTTTTATGTCGCAGAAATACCTCTCTCCCTTAATTATATCATATATTTTATTACAGTCTTAGATTTGAAAAAGTGAAGAATTCTTATGTTATGATCAGAGTGTATTTTAAAGGTATATGTATTGAACTGTGTATATGTGTTAATTAATAAGTGGTTATAACTATTAATTGCAAGACGTTGTAAATGACATTCGTTCTGGTCTTTTTTATATTTTTATATTGTTAGATTATTTATAGCTATCAATTGATACTATTTTATAACAATGTAGTAAACAGGCGCCTATATATAATATATATATATATATATATATATATATATATATATATATATATATATATATATATATATATATATATATATATATATATATATATATATATATATCACAGAGTTGAGCAGTGGGACTATAGGATTATTGTAAGCAATAGACATACATTGACCCCCATTCATTCTAGAACTGGGAATTGACCCCATGTTTGGATTTGCATCTCCATCTAACATGTCGCAATTCCCGTGGTAACATTCAAACGAAAAATGAGTATATGAGAATATTTCCTATCAGATTGGCCACTTTACCGCATTCTATCGAACAAATAAAAGTGCATGTTTATAAGTGAGATGTGGTAAATGTCGATTGGTAGTTTAGTTTGTAGATTTGTGAGTGTAGTTTACATATGCATATGAAATGTTCATATGATGAACAGAACATGGCATATAGGATCACTTATGGAATATATATGACATATGTAGAAATATTTTTATTGTTAATTGACATATATCTAGATGTCGAATCAAACGACACTGCTAGCATTTTCGTCTTTCCAATAGATTTTACTCGTTCACAAATTTGCAATATATAAGTATGTGCTCTGATAAACTAAAACAATAAATATGATGAAGAAGTATCCAATAAACACCCGAAACTTTAAGGTCATTAAGAATACTAAAAAGTAAATAAGAAAACGGCATCAACACGACGAACAATTGCCGAATGGTACAAGGTGCCCGGAAGTGGTCAGTGTCCCGTTTTAGGATACCGAACCCGTCACAAACATTCCATTAAAACCTTTAGAGTTCGGCAAAACCTTTTTGTCGGTGCATAGGTCACCATTCAGCTCCAGATATGTTTGACGGAAGGAACTTACTGTATACGTGCTTAATGTTCCCCATACCGACCATGAAATATCCTTAGTGACGATTTCAACAATAACTCCGTATTGGCGAGTCGTTTGAGTCTCAAAGTAGTACATTCATAAGAGGAACATGTCCTGAAATAATGTACACGATAACAAAACAAAGGGAAACACTACAGACAAGACGGGTTAATATTACTGGTGAAGGAATATTTCGATAAACCGTTATTTTAATACTTGTTACAGTGAGTACACTACAAGTACATACAATTTAGTAGTCAATCAACAATTCTTTTACATTTTATAATACGTACTGTCATCCTCGTCACGATTGAATATTTTCACTTCCGATATGGCGTAGACACGCCCAAGGTCCACCGTCCACCACGCTATGTTGTGCATGCCATCTGATGTACACGCACAAGAGTTACCTTCCACTCTCTGGTCACCATGCCCGTCCACGGCGGCTCCTGCTAACCATTTGTCAGGGTATAAGTTGTTGCTTTGTGTTGCTTGTTTGTTAATTGCGATGTTTTCTTTCGTGAAAACAAAATAAAAATGGTAGTATAAATATTGAATGTTTCAATTGCTTCAGCATAATATATATAATCCACGGAAGCAAAGAAGAGTGTTTGCTATTTTGCATCACCATTAATCAAACCAGGTCCCAACCAATCGATTAACAATTGACAAAACGAGTGTATAAGAATAATGCATATTTTTTGTTTCGCATTATTTCATTGGTCAATGACGTTGAAAACTGACAGGAGGTTCATATTACACTGTCTGCACTTATATGTCAATATGAATGTAGTTAGCGCAACAGAAAAAAAACTATAATTAAATGTATCTGTCCGTTTCAGAAGATGTAGTTACGTTAAAAAGTGAAATGTTGACCTCGAAGCTATCGTTCAAACCTACGATAATTTTTTACAGAGTACGAT
>BROG01001365.1:0-17500 GCA_030159075.1 Atrina japonica | reverse complement strand
ACACGCACTGTATCCTTCATTATAGGAAAGGATGAAAGAACCTAAGTTGTATTTCACAGAGAGTTACCTTTTATTCCGAAAGTATTTCCGAGTTAAAGCACATCACCAGTGTTATATACCATGCACAATTTCAGTCCCTATTTACATGGCTCAAGCTCAACTGGTGTTTCACCTTTTTGACTAAAAAGTCGCGGTTAGAAATTCTGAATTGTACGTTATTCCTGTAAAATGATAAAAAAAACGTTACTTAAGTTTGAGTTCATTCTCAAACATTTTTGTTTCTAATATGTTTGCAGTGAAATGATTCCCACCACTTTTGTCAGACAAGCAAGAAGATCGTGTTGACCCCTTTGTATTGTACCAAATGCAAAAAAAAAAAGGAAATAAATAGAATAAATACAATTGAACCTCGGTATTAGGACCAAATTCCTGACAAACTTTTTTTCATTTAAGTGGGGTAAACTGAATGAGATTCTGCACTTAATTAATTATTGACCAAGAGACGAAATTAAGGTCTGAAATGCTGGATGTCCTCCCAAGTGAGGTGGTATTTAGGCCTCGGCCTCTTTCTCTCTCTCTCTCTCTCTCTCTCTCTCTCTCTCTCTCTCTCTCTCTCTCTCTCTCTCTCTCTCTCTCTCTCTCTCTCTCTCTCTCTCTCTCTCTCTCTCTCTCTCTCTCTCTCTCTCTCTCTCTCTCTCTCTCTCTCTCTCTCTCTCTCTCTCTCTTTCTTTCTCTCTCGCTCTCTGTCTCTCTCAAGAAGTGCTGAAATAACCATGCGACTATGCATGTTGACATTTGGCGAAGTTCCACAGTAAATGATTAGAGTAAATAATAATCTCTTCATGGCAGCGTCTATTCAATAGAAGTGTGTCAAATTCATTTTGAATTTGTCTGTTGTAACTGTAAACATTGGCTTAAACTAAATGTTCACAGACGCATTATAATTCAAGCTTGTCTCCCAGCAATTGGATTGATCTGTATCAAAGTGTTGTCACTTCAAATCTAACACTTTCGAAGCCATTCCCTTAACGGATCAAAATGATCAAAATAACAGCATTCTAGATCATGATATATTGAGGGTTTGGTGGTTCTCTTTGTCTGTGCAAAATACGAATCTTTCTTCAACTGTTTAGAACCATTGGGATTATCAAATTCTCAAATAACAAATACACTTTTAAGTGTAAAATGTCCCAAATATTTTCATTTCGCTAAATTTTAAATATTTTACGACGATTGACAAACAAGTTATGTCAGCTTATATTGCTTTCTCTCCTTGGCTCTGGTGCTGTATTGCTGTGGTCCTTGCTGTGGAAAGAAACCGGAGGAGTATCCGAAGAAACCCACGTGTCCGTCCTGCCGACCATCATACAATATCGCATACTATCCATTACAATCGATGGCTCAAAAAGCAGTCTATTTGACCTTTTTAATAGCATGGTCATTGCATGAAGAGAGGCAGGATAATACACATTTAACACAAATGCACATACTAGGTGTACATTTTCCTGTCATGTTTTGTTACCTGGCCGTCGTTTCATAAAAAAGTCCGATTACCAATTTGTTTCGACTACCTATTATACAGTATGTTTATTGTAAATGTTATTTTTTATTATTGTTGTTATTAAAGGCATAGAAAAAGTTGAATAGGTTGTAAGAAAAACAATAATGGCACCTGAATTGTAGTTGAAAAGTCGGAACGTAATCTTGAAATGTATAATTTGGGAACACGACGTGTGCGATCCGTTATAGAGTCCGTTATTTTATATGATCAATGGGACTTAAGTGGCATGACTGGATTGGAATACACGCGGTTTCCTACCTGTCTTATTTCCCTTTTGACTCCTCAAACAAAGTAATTTAGTTTTTCAATTCAAGCAGTTCCTCAAAATATATATCGTGATCTTGTTGAAAACAAAAAAAGAATTTAGGATTTACGACTGCCGGAATATCGGAAATTACCGACCTAATTTTTGTCATACATCGGTAATCGGAAACTTTTATAAAACAAACGGTAATCGTTGTATCGGATTTACGAGTGTTTTCCAGATTAACGACCTTTTTATGAAACGATACCATTGCGTTTTGTAACTAGATGGAAATACCGTTTACTCTCTTCAACCAAATATAAATGGTTGAAATATAAAACTCCGCTACTAAGAACATAATGTTTGTTTTGTGAAAGTAATGTGTGTTTGAAGTACAGTTTCATTAAAATAACCCATTATAAGGTGACAAAAAGGTTTCTTCTAATGTAATCGATTGGTTCACTGCATTTTGATTGGCTACAAATGAAATACCACGTTCATTTTACTTTGCACTCAGTTGTATTTTCAATCAGTAAACAAATATAAATAGAAGAGACCAGTAAACAATATAGATTATATTTAATTGATGAATTCAATTTGAAAATGTAATAAATGATTCATGTGAGTAATTTTGAGGTTGTTACATCGACGGAACATAGACGGAGTGTACATTTTAAGTCAACCAGCCAGTCAGGAACTAAGATGTACGACAGCCATATAGTAGAGCCATTACCTGGACTCATTGCATGAATTATCACACGGTCTATAGAATAAAAGTAAAATACATCTCACTAGTACTTCACTTCACATATAAATGGTGTAGGAATATCACAGTGATTGTCATTACATCCGTCTTTTCCTCGGTTGTAGACCCCGCAATCAGCGTCCATCAGAGAATATCCTCGGGTGAAATCTTTATCATTAGGCTGAACGCCATGAAACACACTCATGTTCGCAGGCTTTGAATTGGCCCACACCCAAACGCCTTCATGCTCTCTATCCGTAAGTCCAATAAAATAAAAGTCTAGAAGTCCTGTAAAGTCATATATATATATATATATATATATATATATATATATATATATATATATATATATATATATATATATATATATATATATACTTTTGTGATGTATTTACTTTGTTACTTTGTTTGTTGATTGTTGTTTAACGTCCCACTCAAGAATATTTCACTCATATGGAAACGTCGCCAAATGCCGTTAAAAGGCTTCAAATCTTGGCCCATGCTCAGCACTTACGTCCATTGAGCAGTAAGGGTTCTTTAACATGTCGACACCTACCTTGACATGGGACCTCGAGATTTACTGTCTGATCCAAATACTGGAAACTATTCTGCCGCCAGCGGGACTCGAACTCGGGGTCTCACGATCTAGAGTCGAGTGCGCTACCAACTGACTCAGACCAGTTCACTTAACATTAGGTAAACCTAGTATCTGGTTCACTGGCAATTCGGTACCAGCAAGTAATATTTTGAACTGATAACACCATTTAAATTCAAAATATTCTTCTAAAACTAAGGTAGCCATCATTTTACATTGGTTACTCTTTGACGGATTTGGACCCTGATATTAGATTTATTATTTGGCCTTCTATGATAGTACTTTTTCTTTAGAAAATACACATTCATATTAAATTGGAACTCAACTGACAAATTGACAGAGACGATATCGTCTTGAGCATTATAATTTTGGTATTATGTGTATGATATATTTATACGTGTAAAGTACAAAAGGCTGTGGTGGTGAATTTAAAAGATAGAGAGAGAGGTAGAGAGATAGACAGACAGACAGTGAGTATGTGTGAGTGAGAGAGTGAGCTAGTGAGAGAGTGTGAGTGTGTGTGAGTAAGATGAGAGAATGAGAAAGAGACTTACCGTTAGATTGCAGGTACTGCGCCATAGAATTGTATTTTTCTGTGGTATCTAGGATCAGAAGCGTCGCACTGTATTTCTGACATTCGGCCTCCGCTTCTGTGTAAGTCATAGGTGTGTCATATATCTTAAAGCATACGCCATTGTGTAAATAAAACCCATCTGCACCACACTCTGTAACAAAGATATGTCGTATATGTTGAAACATACCCCATTAGGTAGAGAAAAATCCATCTACCCCACAGTTTGTAACATATTGCACAGATGAACGTAACTGAAGAACTCTGAAGAACCGTAGCTTTATTTTCACTACGTAAGTATGTCTCGTAAAAATAGCAGAATCTTAATATGTAGAACACAGACAATTTAAATATCAATTATGACGATGTTGCTTACTCCACCATCTCTTGATTTCCGGAGGTCCAGCTTTGTCCATTTTTACCTATACCTGGACATTCTGAATAGATATACTTTGGTGTATGTTTGTTTTATATTTACGGTCCACTAGAATCATAGTAGCAGGCTCCGTGTTGAAACGTCAACTCGGCCATTATTCCCGTAAATGACCAGTAAAAATAAGCCGGTATAGAATGATAAATTGATTAAAAAGAGTTTAAGTTTAAGTAAAAATAATCTGGAACAAGAGTTAAAAATTAAAAAAAAAAAACTAAGGGTAAAATCCCGTATAGACTGACTAGCATAATTGTAACTTATATTGTGTCTACGATAAATGTATAATGTTATAGTTTTTAGTCTATTAAGGTGCACACAATCTGTGTGTATCATGTTAATGGATGTAAGGAACGACTTGATTACAAACACAAAGCCCAACAAATGTCTTCATTCATACAGTTTTTCCTTTTAGGTTCGCCTGTAACATGCTGTTTTTAACTGTTGTATTCTTCAGTATTTCACTGTATAGTTATGTTCATTTTTAATTCGGCTCATTCGCGTGATAGATGAACAAAAATATGCATGAGGTACCCTCATTTTCTGGAGTCATGCTTCATATGATTATCATTAATGTTGGAATATTTTTACTGTGGACTCACGGCGGGTGTGACGGGTCGACAGGGGATGCTTACTCCTCCATGGCACCTGATCCCACCTCTTGGTTTCCAGAGGTCCGTGTTTGTCCATTTTTATCGGATTTGTCTCTGTGTCCTGGACGTTCTATTGATTTACACTTTGGTATCTGAAGTTTTTATATTTGTAAACGTTCGCTGATTTATCAAATTCAGCTCCAGCTCCAGGGCATATTAATTATTAAAAGTTATGTATCCTTGATTCTTTAGTTTTAACACCATGTTAGAAACAGAGATTGTCACTTGCGAATATTAGTTACCGCCCTTTGATTTTGTATGGCATGATGAGTTACCGCCCTTTGTGCAGCATTATGTACGTCTTTAGAGAAGAGTTCAGAAGAGTTCATACTTAAATACACCTGAACCCCAACATTTATTTTTTTGAATTATCATATCCATACATCCTACTTAAAGCGATGTAAATTGTCAAAATGATGATATTTGTCCGATGACATATAGACGAAAACACGCTAATGATGCTGGAATTTCTGATAGACAATATACTTGTCAACAGTTTGTTGAAAGACCACGTCTCCGAATAGATTCTATTAGAAATTTCAGCAAATTGACGACAGTTATTGGAGTCAGATCGCGTTAAGGTACTGAAAGATTATCACACGAGTACATGCATCATAATGTGTAAAAAGTACAACTGTAGTAGTTTCTCATAAGACACGAATAGCAAAAAGATAAACTTACAAAAAGATTAACATTACTAATAGTTGCATCATGACATCACTCTAATCCGTATGACGTTATTGAAAATCTAGCACCCTAAGGTTAGTTTTATAGGGAAAATTCCAACGTAGCTATGAACAATATACTAAAATGTAAACTATTTTCTTAAAAGAAACAAATCTTATATACAAAACTTTTATAAAAAGGTATAAAATGAGGCTGATTCTAGGGGTTGCTAGTTCTACTCCTTTGTTTTAACAGAACAAAACGTGGTTCGAAATTTACATTACATTTAATATTAAAATAAAACAAGTTTCAGATACCACATAAGGCACATAAGAAAATAAACAATTTTTTCCAGAAACTATCCCCATTTAAAGAGGCACAATAATTCCAACGCAAAGGGACTAAGGACATTGTAAAAAAAGGAGTCACAAGTGAGAACATCTTTGAAAGTCATCTTATAGACATTTTAACTTCTTGTGCAATGTTGACTAAATTTCAAAGGTGAGCAATTTAAGATAATATTGGACCTCTTCTGAAATATTCAGATATGGCTAAACTGTGTGCACAATATACTTAAACTGGGCGCAATATATAACTAAACTGTGAGCACAATATAGCTTAACGGTGCGCACAAAATAGTGAAAGCTAAAATGTACACACAATATAGCTAAACTCTGTGCACAGTATAATTAAACTGTGCACAAAGTATAGCTTAAGTGTGCGCACAATACGATAAAAAATGCACACAATACAGCGAAACTGTTCATACAATATAGCTAAATTATGTACACAATATAATTAACGACACAGTTTAGCTATATTTGCGCAAAGTCTAATTATATTGTGCGCACAGTTTAGCTGTGTTGTATGCACTGTTTCGCTGTATTGTGCGCCCTTTTTATTATATTGTGCGCACAATGTATTTCAACTCTGTGCACAATGTAACTTTAATGAGTGCAACATATCATTAAACTGTGCACACAAAATAACGAAACTGTGCGGACAACATAATGAATGATGAACTGTGCGCACAATATAGTTTGGCTGTGTGCGTAATATAACTAAACAGTGCACACAATATAAGAAAAATATATTGTTTTCTATCCCTATAGGGGTACTGTAGTACACAAACAACAAACAGAACAACATTTCTAAAAACAAAGAAAAAGAAGGAGAGATAGCTTGCTTACCTTTTTTGAATATCAATGAATTATCTTCTTGTACAAAAGATGTGGCATTGACATCAATTACGCCATAAAGTTTACAGACATTGGTATTTCTGTTATGGAAAAATGTCCGACAGACTTTATTTGAGTGACAAAGTGCCGCACATGTTGCAATCGACACATCGTACAGGATGTTCATTGGTTGGTTGGCCGGTGTCAGATTATTGTAATCGTTTAAACCAGAGAAAAACACCTCACTGGATATATCATTCGGATATACATACATCACCAAAATTGTTATACTAAGTACACACCACATGCTTCAACGAAATTAATCTAGCCTTACACCAATATACACAGCATCCGTGGGCATTGATTTATATGTATATTGATATTGATGTGTAATATCCATGTATGTACTCAGGTGTCATAATGACTAAATACATACATTATCCGAGTCTATTGTGCTCATGGACATTTCCCGATGACCATATAAAAAATCTCAGATACCAAAGTATAAATCAATAGAGTATCTAGGACATAGATACAAATCCGATAAAATTGGGCAAACACGGACCGGTCACGCCCGCCTTGAATAGTTGAAATGTACAAAAGTCAGAGATACATTTTGTCAACGAATCTCAGGTTGAAAAATAAAACAACAATCTTAAATAAACATATGTACCTTTTTCTGATGACAGACCGAGCTATAAGATTTAGTCATATGTTTATGTTAATAGACAAAGCATCTTTAAAAAATTATGGTCGTCTTGTATGAATGCTGTCTTGTTCGGATAAATGGTATTTCTTGCCAGCTGTGGATGATGTCATTTGCATATAACCCTGTGCTCACATCTGGTTTCATCCAATCGAAAGATAGGATTATCTACTGCAATAATTCAGTGGTGTAACAAGTTTATAGTGCATGTAAAGTTATTATTAAAAAAAATATTATTATTCATATACCGATGTATTCTGACAGTGGACTCAACCATTATTTGAGATCGCCGAGTCCAAATGCAAGCTCAGGGGTTTATAAGTTGAATACATAACGTCATAGAAAAATTAATATAGACTACTATCCTATATACAACTATATCTTCGAAGTTTGGATTTGATTTTGAGTTTTTGTTTTACGCCATACTCAACAATTTTTTAGTCATATGATGGAGTCCAGTTTTTATTGGTGGAGGAGAAACCCTGGTTACCCGGGTAAAGACCACCGACCTTCTGCAAGAAAACTGGCAAACGTTCCCACTTCTCATTCGAAATTACCCTAGTGGGATTCGAAGTTTGGAACATTTGCAAATAATAGCGAGATATAAATGTATAAAACAATACGCAAATAGTAGGCCGGAAGCACTGGAGAAAGGAAATCAACAGGACATATGTGAAAGTGATAAGTGGGCACAAATGACATAGGGAAATTTCACAAAAATGAAATACGTAGTTTATCACAATCGACTGATTGTAACTCTGACTCAGCACTGGGTCGCGAACATTTATTGAAAATGTATGCATGTCAACGACATTTAATTATAGTATTTTTTGGATTATATGAACAAGGTGTAACCTATCTATAGTAACATTAGCTCATTACAACCCCCCCCCCCCTGCTTTTTACTGTTTAGAATTATACACTAACAAACAAAAAATAGATATACACATCCATAAACATTCCTAAAGTTTCACATAATTTGTGAAAATTGCTTTTAAAACCCAGGTCTGACAAATTTGCAATTGTAACTGATTAACTCAAATTTACTATTTACATATGGGTGTTTCACTGAACTTGACCGTATTATTACAAAGTATATAGGTTTATAAAGCTTGTTTGTCAGTATATGGGTTTTTTATGTCTATTTTTAGCCCTAATTTGTACTGTGTGTCAAGTACATGTAGTAAATGTAGAAACAAATCAAATTACTTGTGCTGTACGTAAACACAGCTATTACCCCGTAAATGGTATGGACAAATTATTCTGATCAACCCTAAATTTCTAAATGGTATGCTCTTTTCTATTGTTTAGACTGGTCCAATGTGGTTTGTAGGGTTGAAAGGGTCCTATGTACACTGCATGACATTGACCTATAATTAGCCCCTTTAACTCTGCACACCAAAATAGACCGGTCTTAAACAATCATAAAGGACATACCACTCAGATAATCAGGGATGTCTTATATGCGTCAGTTACTACAAAGAATCGAGTAATATGGATAACAAATTAAAAATGGAAGAACATTGATTGACATTAAAAGTTTATCTGAAGTCAATAAACAACATAATACACAGAGATACAAGAACGAATCTGCAAACGGATTTAATTTGAACACCAAGTATAGTTGTCCCATGTATAATGTTGGACAAACAATGGCGAGACATTATCAAGGAAAACTTTAAAGGTAAGTTTTGTTGACCGATCCATTACCACACTTTGTTATGATAAATGTCACTAAGTTTTCCTTTGATCTTGATTAATAAGTATTAACATGACATACAAAAGACTATATTCGGATCATAACGCGTACTACTAATTTTAAGCTCAACAAGGACAACAAACATATATTTAAATATAATGTATGACGTAAAGATCAATTTTAAACGAGGCGCCTCCGTTGCCAGGTCGTTAGAGCATCGCGTTTAGATACCATGGCGTCTCTCACATGTGGTTACTGCAGGTTCGTGTTCCGCTGAAACTTGCACCGATTGTAGTAAGAATGTTTAGCATTGTACTTGTGGTGTGTTCATGGACTCTCCCGGGAATCATTTTAGATTGGTTCTCACCTCCACCGTTAAAACTGGCCGCCACTATATAATAAAAAAATGTTGAATATGGCGTAAAACACTATTCAACATCAAGCTGAATATTTAACAAAAAAACTAATAATAAATAAAAAAAAAAAAAAAGTAATGTAAAAGATTTTGATTTTAAGCTGCACAAGTCTTCACATTTCTTAAAATATACACTTCACAACAGAGTGACATAGTCAGCCGATAATTGTACCTGAGAAACAACCTGCAGGTATATAAATATCAGTCAACATAATTTTGTAAAATGTTCAAAACCAGGAAGTCCAGTAATATATCCTACCACCCATTTTCTGCATTTTAAATTTTAACGTGCACTTTTACTCTTTTTATATAATATGAGATGCTCTTTCATTCCACTTGTTCAGCAGTTCGAAAATATATTTACAATAGCAGATATCATACCGTCGAAACGTATGTATGTATATTGTTGTTTAACGCCCCACTCAAGAATATTTCACTCATATGGGGACGTCACCAAATGCCTGTGAAGAGCTTCAAATGTTGACCTATGCTCGGCACTCACGACCATTGAGCAGTGAGGGTTCTTTAACGTACCAACACCTACTGTTACACAGGACCTCCAGTTTTTACTCTGTTATCTGAAAGACTGGAAACCAACCTGCCGCCGACGGGACTCGAACTCACGACCTCACGACACAGGGTCCAGCGCGCTATCGACTGAGGCAGGCCGGCTCACCATTGAAACGTAGATTGTTGTCTAGCACTAAAGCTCATGCTTATTTGTTTTTCGTAGAGATCTTCCTATCGAAGGCTATATACTTTTAAAGTCAATAAATAATCAGCCTGCAGTACGCAAGGCTGCACAAACTCTATTCGTACGAGAAAAATAAAAACGATAAAACCAAGTGGATGGTGCAGGTCTAAATACCTATCAGAAATCAGGGTGACATATTGTCATTTTCCCATTCTCCATGTGATTTAATTTCTAACGGTCATTGAAACATTGTGTGTGATGTGTGAAATTAACCCGCAAAAATATCAATTAACTGATAGCAGATATTGGGGCGGCTTTCTCAACTGCGTAGAGCATTGTGCTTTAAATCACGCAGTACCTTGGCCCTTGTCAGCACAAGTTCGCCCCCCTGGATACTAAGCTGATGTCGAAAATAAGTTTGGCAGTCTAACTGCGTTAGGCCGGCGGTCAACACCAAGGTGCGTTGCAACCAAATTTGCTACTTTACCATTAACAACTGTCCACCACATTAGATCACTGTCACAGATTGTTTAGTATAATACGAAATGTCAGTAAAACAAACTAAATTTCATATTTCTAAATACAAGATAAGAATTAAAACATTACCAACACATGGTAAATATTTAAGTCCTAAATACAGCATATGAAATAGCCAACTCAGTGTCGATTTCATAGTTCTAAATACAATATATGATCTGTAACATATCCACACAAGGTAGATATATAGTCCTAAATACAGCATATGAAATATATTATAAAAACACAAAATGCACTAAATGCAAGATATGAACTTTAACGATACCAATAGAGTCGATACCATACTTCTAAAAACAACATATTAGCTAAAGCCTAACAGACACAAGGATGATATCATAGTTTTAATACAAGGTACGGACTATAATATAATCAACACAGGGTCAATATCATAGTTCTAAATACAAAATATTAGCTATAACATAACCGACCTAGGGACGATGTCATAGTTTTAATACAAGATACGGACTTTAACATGACTAAATCACGGTAGATATCAAAGTTTTGATACAGGATACGGACTTTAACATGACTAAATCACGGTGGATATCAAAGTTTCAATACAAGATACGGACTTTAACATGACTAAATCACGGTGGATATCAAAGTTTTAATACAAGGTACGGACTATAATATAATCAACACAGGGTCAATATCATAGTTCTAAATACAAAATATTAGCTATAACATAACCGACCTAGGGACGATGTCAAAGTTTTAATACAAGATACGGACTTTAACATGACTTAATCACGGTAGATATCAAAGTTTTAATACAAGATACGGACTTTAACATGACTAAATCACGGTAGATATCAAAGTTTTGATACAAGATACGGACTTTAACATGAATAAATCACGGTAGATATCAAAGTTTGAATACAAGATACGGACTTTAACATGACTAAATCACGGTAGATATCAAAGTTTTGATACTAGATACGGACTTTAACATGACTAAACACGGTAGATACCGAAATATAATACAAGATACGGACTTTAACATGACTAAATCACGGTAGATATCAAATATTTTAATACAAGATATGGACTTTAACATGACTAAATCACGGTATATATCAAAGTTTTGATACAAGATACAGACTTTAACATGATAAATCACGTTAGATATCAAAGTTTTAATACAAGATACGGACTTTAACATGACTAAATTACGGTAGATATCAAAGTTTGAATATAAGATACGGACTTTAACATGACTAAATCAAGGTAGATATCAAAGTTTTAATACAAGATACGGACTTTAACATGACTAAATCACGGTAGATATCAAAGTTTTAATACAAGATACGGACTTTAACATGACTAAATCACATTAGATATCAAATTTTTGATACAAGATACGGACTTTAACATGACTAAATCACGGTAGATATCAAAGTTTCAATACAAGATACGGACTTTAACATGACTAAATCACGGTATATATCAAAGTTTGAATACAAGATACGGACTTTAACATGACTAAATCACGGTAGATATCAAAGTTATGATACACGATACGGACTTTAACATGACAAAATCACGGTAGATATCAACGTTTTAATACAAGATACGGACTTTAACATGAGTATATCACGGTAGATATCAAAGATTTGATACAAGAGACGGACTTTAACATGACTAAATCACGGTAGATATCAAAATTTTAATACAAGATACGGACTTTAACATGACTATTACACGGTAGATATCAGAGTTTTAATACAAGATACGGACTTTAACATGACTAAATCAGAGTAGATATCAACGTTTTGATACAAGATACGGAATTTAACATGACTAAATCACGGTAGATATCAAAGTTTTAATACAAGATACGGACTTTAACATGACGAAACACGGTAGATATTAAAGTTTTAATACAATATACGGACTTTAACATGACTAAATCACGGTAGATATCAAAGTTTCAATACAAGATACGGACTTTAGCATGACTAAATCACGGTAGATATCAAAGTTTCAATACAAGATACGGACTTTAACATGACTAAACCACGGTAGATATCAAAGTTTTAATACAAGGTACGGACTATAATATAATCAACACAGGGTCAATATCATAGTTCTAAATACAAAATATTAGCTATAACATAACCGACCTAGGGACGATGTCAAAGTTTTAATACAAGATACGGACTTTAACATGACTAAATCACGGTAGATATCAAAGTTTTGATACAAGATACGGACTTTAACATGACTAAATCACGGTAGATAACAAAGTTTTAATACAAGATACGGACTTTAACATGACTAAATCACGGTAAATATCAAAGATTTTAATACAAGATATGGACTTTAACATGACTAAATCACGGTAGATATCAACGTTTTGATACAAGATACGGACTTTAACATGATAAATCATGTTAGATATCAAAGTTTTAATACAAGATACGGACTTTAACATGACTAAATCACGGTAGATATCAAATATTTTAATACAAGATACGGACTTTAACATGACTAAATCACGGTAGATATCAAAGTTTTGATACAAGATACGGACCTTAACATTACTAAATCACGGTAGATATCAAAGTTTTGATACAAGATACGGACTTTAACATGACTAAATCACGGTATATATCAAAGTTTGAATACAAGATACGGACTTTAACATGACTAAATCACGGTAGATATCAAAGTTTTGATACAAGATACGGACTTTAACATGACTAAATCACGGTAGATAATTTAGATAAAATAGCTCTAAATTCACAATATGAACAAAAACATAATCTAAAGAGGGTCGTTATCATAGTTCGTTCCAAATACTAGTTATTAGCATTTTATAATCTACACAGGGGTCGATATCATAGTTCCAAATATATGAACTGGGAAATATAGTGTTTTTTTTCAGGGTTTGGTCTTTAGCATAATTTCAAATATAGCACAGAATGAAGTGTTTATATCTATTGTATATAGTATATATTTAATAATCTTGGAAATACTTAATTTTATATTCTAATTTAACGCAATGAATTGCTTAATGACAACCTTTTATAATGAACATGCATTTAGGTGTCATGTATTTTGTGAAAAAATGTTCAGATCCAGTGTGGTATTCATACAGATTTATAAAGAAGTGCTTGTGAATATGTATATTTTTGAACAAAAAACAAAAAACAAACCACAGCTTAAGTCTCTGTAAGAGTAGTTGGATATAAAAACCACAATTCATCATTTTTATGATAGCAATGCAATACACAATCTATTAATTCTAAAATTGGTACAGTGACGTGATTTCTGTTTCTACGGTGTACAACAAAAACAACGTACTGTAGATATCATGGTTTTAAATAGTAGATATGGACTGTAACATGATTTAAACAAGGTAGATACCGTAGTTCTAAATACAAGATAGATATGGACTATAAACTAAACAACGCAAGGTAGATGGTCCCGTTTGAGATTCGTAATTGTTCTCCAGTGTTGACACCATTTACACATCTTATTCGTCGTGTTATAATGAACATTTGAATTTTGATTATTATTTTGGGGTATTTCTTCAATTTTACTTTATGTAACCGTTGTGCAATGACAGAGAATATCAAATAGAGAGCCAAAACAACGACAGCCATCAGTATCGTCCTGGGAATGAATTATCAGCAGCGATTTACAGTAATTAAGCACTTTGTTCTCTGAATTGTGAAAGCATCCGGAATAAAGTAAAACTAGCATTTTTAACCTTGGGTGTCTAGACTTTATTTTGCTCCTATGTTCTTTTGTTTACTTCCACAATGATTCTGTTAACGACAGTAGAAACTACCACATCCCTTTAATACAAATATCATCTTTAAGAAATTAATTACACGAATAAAGTTCCTCAAGCTTTTTATCACTTAACACAGCGATGGTATGCCTCTAAATGATAACCTCGCATACGAACTTTGAGGGTATGTCACAATGACAATCAATAATTCCGTTTTTTTTTCCACGGTAGACTCCACAATCTGCCTCTGACATAAGGTAGCCTCGAGTATGATCAATATCATTTGGTTGATTATTGGCGAAACAACTCATGTTAACAGGTACTTCGTTATTCCATACCCAAAATCCTTCATTGGCTCTATCCGTTGCCCCAATAAAATAATATTCTGAATTACCTGTAATATATATTAATATAGATAAATAAATGAATATATATATATATTTATATATATGTATAGATATATATATATATTTATATATATATATATATATATATATATATTTATATATATGTATAGATATATATATATATTATAAACATAATACCAAAGTTGCAATATAAACATAATACCAAAGTTGCAATGCTCAAAACGATATCGTTTCTATCAATTAGACGTCATCAATTCCGTATTTCCCAAAGACAACGTGGTATCATCCAAGGCCAAATGCTGACCCTAAAAGTACATCTGAAATCCAACTAAGAGTAACCACTGTACACAAAATAATTATCTGAACTTTGGGAAATTTTGAAATGTTTTATCAGTGCCAAATATTACTTTAGTATAGTATATAAAGCTGTTACCGGATTATCAGGAACTAGGTTTATGTACACCCTCGGGGACTCAAACTGTACACCAACAGTGGCAACGACCTAGTGGTTATATATTTTATTATAAACATAATACCAACGTTGTAATGCTCAAGGCGATATCGTTTCTGTCAATTAAATGTCATCCAATTCAACATGTGTATTTTCCAAAGAGAAAGTGGTACTGTACAACGCCAAATTATATCTTTTAAAGAATAGCCGAAATGGGTGTAAGGATAACCGTTGTAAAGATATAATACATTGTATAGACAAAGATATGCACACACACACACACACACATACACATATATATATATATATACATATATATTTATATATACATAGGGGATATATAATATATATATATATATATTATATATATATATATATATATATATATATATATATATATATATATATTATATTTATATATATATATATATATATAATGTAAAAGTTCTATGGTAGAGTGTAAAAATATTTAAAAATAAACTTTTGAAAACATCATATATACGTAAGTTTGCTTTAGTCCGTGAGCGCCCACGGAATAAGGCAAATTTTCGAATATGCGATGTTTTCAAAAGTTTATTTTTAAATATACCAGGAATCTATGGGGAAAATTTTATTATATTTCCTCTGTACAAAATAAATATGATTCGCTCCGAAAACCAAAAGAACATTTGTTTATAAACATTTTAAAACCCAATTTAAATGATAAATGACTTTTAAATGTCATTTAATTTATGACTTGTATTTTATCAAAAGAAAGGTATTTTCCCGCAATATATTTCATAAATATTGTGTACATTCGCACTGCAGTAGTTTCTTCTTCATGACGTTTGACGTAACAATTATTGTTATTGTTTATGTCTCTAGTCACTTACTACGTGACGTAATTGCTTATTGTTTCTTAATGCAACTGAAGATCTAAATACAAGTGAAAACGCCAGTGCAAAAGAATATATCTTGGTCGTTATATATATATATATATATATATATATATATATATATATATATATATATATATATATATATATATATATATATATATATATATATATATTATATATATATATATATATATATATATATAATGTCATTTGAAATGGATATAAGAAAAGGTTGTGTTCATAAGCGCGCTGAACAATATATGTATAAAAAGTGATTTCATTTCAAGCAATAGAAATATAAAACAATATAATGGAGGAAATACACAAAAGTGATTTATTTTTTTTTAAATGGAGCGCAAAGAAAGAGAGAGAGAGAGAGAGAGAGAGAGAGAGAGAGAGAGAGAGAGAGAGAGAGAGAGAGAGAGAGACAGACAGACAGACAGAGAGAGACAGACAGACAGAGAGAGAGACAGACAGACAGAGAGAGACAGAGAGAGAGGGAGAGAGAGAGAGAGACAGATAGAGAGAAAAGAGAGAGAGACAGAGAGAGACAGGCACAGAGACAGACGCAGAGACATATAGACAGAGATAGAGAGAGAGATAGACAGACAGACAAACGGACGTACCGATGGTTTTCAGGTACTGTCCCATGGAATTGTATTTTTCTGTCGTATCCAGGATCAACAGTGTCGCTCCATATCTCTCGCATTCTTGCTCGGTTTCTGTATAAGTCAAAAGTGTGTCGAATATCTTAAAACATACGCCATTATGTAGAGAAAAACCATCCATCCAACAGCCTGCAATGGTATATCATTACACAATAACAGAGAATACATTATATGCCTTACATCGCTCATATTGTTATCATATTTGTTTTCTTACAAGTGTGTTTGGCTATTTTAAAAAGATGCCGTCAACTATAGCTCGTTTTGCGACATACTGAACATATTTTATCCTATATTCTATATTCATGTATGTCTGCGTTACAATGCAGGACAGCTGAAAAGAAACAGATAAGTTGTATTAGCAAACAATGGGAATGTTAGTATTGAACAGAAACATACACACTTTATATACGCAAGTCTAAAAAGGGAACAAACAAAAAACCAGATATGCTATATCTGTTTTACTGCACATAACAGGTTGATAAAACCAATTATTCTCTCACCTTGGACTGTTTTACTATTTTGCCAAGCCAGGTGTGTTCACCCCCTACACGCGATATGACATCGCGGTATATATAACACGGGACGTCTTTGAAATAAGAATGCAATGATTTCAAAGTCGTGTTACATTTTATTTACATGGATAAAAGTATGTTTCAATCATGAAAGAAACATAATCAAACGTAGGTGTTTTGAGTATGTCTG
>BROG01001364.1:0-64308 GCA_030159075.1 Atrina japonica | reverse complement strand
ACAATATGAAGTCCCCCTCTCAGGCATATATTCTGTAGCACGACCACAGATAGTGACTCTCTTTCGCGAATCGTGCCTTTCACCGAACTCGACCTTTTCATCGAGTTTGACCTTTCATCCAACTAGAAAAGTTTTCATGGAACATTTGCGACGAGTGTGGCATGCCAGCAGGGGACGCTTACTTCCGGACACCTGGTCCTATTCCGTTTGGGATTCAAAATTGTTCTTCAGGTTTAGACCATTTACACATCTAATTTGTCGTGTTCTAAAGGACTTTAGTTTCGATTATTCATTGGTATTTCTTCGTTTTTACGTAGTGACGATTTCAGAACGTTCGAAAACGTAATCCTTTGTGAATAGTTTATTGGCGATTCGTTCAGTATTGTGGATAAAGGTATATAAGCTATTTACATATCATTTTAAAGAACTCTGAAAACGTTTTAAAGGAGAATGATTTCAAATGAAATAAATTGAACATACGTCTGAGATGCATTGAGTCATTTCATTCCGATAAAACATTGATGAAATAAGGATTCCAATCCAGACCTAAATCCCACTTGGAAATACAATTTGATATGTTCCCTACTTGTGTAGGGTAAACCCTGCACCTGTCTCTAATCCTCCAAATTTATATATCTTCTGTTGATCCAAAAACCCAGATATGATATAAAATGTCAAATTCTTATATGTTGACTATAAAGAACGTTCGGAAAGTGTTGGTATTTCTGCTGGAAACAGATTTGTACCTGTATTTGTCGATCTGTTTCCGTTTTTCGCACGATACTTCAAACTTCTTGGTCGATGAATAGTTATTTCTTAATTTAACATCATGATATACCTACCTAGCGTTGTCAATTAACAATTTAAGTGTATCCAGTTGATATAGAATTTAATATTTTTCGTACTGCAGTTTGGCGATTCCTCTACCTGTCTCCGATTATCAAAATATATATTTCATGTTACTCAAAGAGTACACCGAAGTGGATTTGTATATCAATTTTTAAGTGATGATATAAATTTATTCTTCTAAGAAAACGTATTTCAGAAAACTGGTGGTATTTCTGCTGGAACATCTTTGCGGTTTTATTAGCTGAGCTGTTTCTGTATTCCTATGAGGTAGACTTCATTCAAGTTTCTAGATCAATAAAGAGCTATCCTTCAGATTTGTCAGTTTACAATGGCAATTTTCATACTTATGTGTGAGCTAATTTTGTGAAAATGTTTGCCAGTTTTCTTGCAAAAGTCCGGTCCGCGTATATTGCAATCGGGTTTCCTTCTCAAAAGCGGTTGACATTATTTAACCAAAGAATTGTTGATTATTGGTGTAAAACACAATTCAATCAAACGAGCACGCAATAAATTGTGAATTCAATATTATTGTAAATTGCTGGAATGCAAATACTGATAAACTTTACATTTGAACAACTAGTGATTAAAGGTACCACCAGACATGAATAGAAATGAAAATTACAAAACATGAAAACATCAAAAACTTATCCATCCATTAAGTAATAATATCCATTTAATTATAACCCGCTGACACATATGGTATTTTTCCTCAAATGACAGGATATGCCATAACTTGCTCAAACGTGCATGTTCATAAGCAAGCTAATAAATGTTAAGTTGTTGTCACAAAAAATGAAATAAAATTAAGGTAAATATTTCGGAAATGCAATGGTACACATGCATGATGTTTTCATTGCAACTTTCCAATATGTTGATGTTTTCGATAGCGGTTAAATTTGATTCAATTCGCCTATTTGTACCGGAGTGTGCCTCTTTTCCTCAGACTTCAGTACCGACTATCAACAGGTGTGGTCGACTGTAATGATAACCTGACATCACCTGTAGATTTTGATATTTGTTAATGGGGCACTGTATATCGTTATGGAATTTATAACTTTGAAATTCAGTTTTTATGATTAACCAGAATTGAATCAGATAGTATCAACAACGATTTTATTTTAAACGCAATAGCAGTTGTGATCTAGCTCACATACTTTGATTGGAAGTTGTGATGACACGTACCTGGTTAATTGCTTACAAACACTACAACACAAACCATGATTAGCTGGAAAATGTGTAGAGGATATTTATGATTTTTCATTATACAATATTTTTGTGGCGTGTATTCCTTAATGAATTCGTGCATATAGTATTGGAATTTGTGTTCCGGTCGTTTTAGAAAACAAAATTAGGCACAGCTACCTCACTACTCTAGAAAATAAATAAAGATAGCATGCTAATCGATCGCTCGGGTTCCCTTTATTTTATGATGTCCTCAAAATATTTAATAACTAGGTAATAATAATAACTAGGTCGGAGTTGGACCTCTGATAACTTAAAAAGCGTCATAATATAATAGTTGTACAAGAGAAATATGAACCTGAGTAAACTGGCAAACTTTCTCACAAAAATCAGATTTGGTGGCAGTGAGGCTAAAACTTGAACTGACCAGAAGTGAAAGACATCATGGTCTAAAGTACGATGATCTAACCACTCGGTCATGGAGATCCCTTGGTTATTTAATAATGACTTATGGATCTTTAGCGACTACTACTACTACTACTACTACTACTACTACTACTACTACTACTACTACTACTACTGATGATGATAATGAAGATGATGATAATCGTACTTGACTAATAAAGGAGAACGCTGCTATATATATATATATATATATATATATATATATATATATATATATATATATATATATATATATATATATATATATATATATATATATATATATATATATATGGTGACTGGTATTCTAAGGTTTAATAAACTTGATAGATCTGGCCCTTGATCACGAAAAGATAGTAGTATACTTAAGAAAAATGTATTTGCTATCATGTACTCTTAAACTATACGTTTAAGACGACAAATCTATCCTTAAGTGGAAGCATTGAGTCTCAGAAATTGGTTAATAAGCATATTGTTGAAGACTGAATCTTCACCTTAATTTAACAATATAAAAAATCTCAGATACCAAAGTATAAATCAATAGAATGTCCAGGACATAGGTACAAATCCGGTAAAAATGGACAAGCATGGACCTCTGGAAACCAAGAGGTGGGATCAGGTGCCATGGAGGAGTTAGCATCCTCTGTCGACCGGTCACACCCGCCGTGAGTCCACAGTCAAGTCCAATGAAATGAAACGTCCTTTGTCACACCCGTCGCAAATGCTACATGGAAACCTCTTGAGTTCGGTGAAAAGGTCAAGTTCGGTGAAAATGCCATCAGGTTAGTTTTAGATGTGATTGGCGTGTTAACGTCATTGTAAATACTATCCAACATTCCTGATAGTGGGACTTCATATTGTTTAACAAGATCCCAGTATTATTCATAAAACTTACTTTGTGACGATTTCCAGCGTTCAGCAACATACCCCTGAGTGAGTAGTTTATTGGCGAGTCGTTTGGCTCTCAGAATAAAATATTCATATGAGGAGCATGCCCTGGCGTAACGTAAATGCTGTGAAATGAAAACCATAGCCAGGAGAAGATAGAATATTAGTACTTAAGAATGGGAACTTCGTGATATGAAAATTGAAATCGTCGCGTTTGTCATAAAGGGAGGTGTGAAGTTGACCGTCCTTCTCAATCGACAGGAGTAAATCTAGGTAAGAAGCAGACATGTTGTTCGCTGTCGTCTCATTGATCTCAAGCTCAACAGGATACATTCTGAAATTCTGAATTATTTATAGAAAAGACGTCGTCAATGTATCAATAAAATTGAACCGATACACTAACTGTTTATTTAGTTTGGAGAGCAGAGACTGTATAAATTCCGCTTCATATGAAATTAAAAAGAAGTCAGCCAAGAGAGATGCACAGTTGGTACTGGAACATGTACTTTTGAGGACGTTGTAGCATATCCAATCATTTGAGACAATAACAGCATATACATGTCATTTTTTAATTTTATTTACTTAAGAGCACGTCTTCCGGAAAACCATGCAACAGGGTCCAAAACCAATGTTTTCTATTGAGTTCAAATTTTGCATACAAGATACCTTCATGACAACTACTCTCTGTGCAAAATATTGTTTTTTAAATGGGAGTCTTTGTGTAGAGCGCCACCTATAAACATTCTTTTACAGTTAAAATGCACCTGAAAATTAGACAATTTCAGCAGTTTTAGTTGATGAAATATCAGTGTTAAACATCATGTTACAATTTTATTGTTAAGATGATGTTGTAAAACTATATTTTAACAATCAAAATATATACCCGTGTTATTTTTTCCTATATTCATTCATACCTGTTTAAATATCCCTAGTTTTGGCAAATTGCCAAAATGGTGAAATTTACCAATTTTTAATCTTGTATATTTTCTAAAGTGGTGAAAATATTTCAATGGCATTTATTTTTTCTTCCATTTTCAACCATGGTCATATATCTACAAAATATAAAAAATTCAATTTTGGCAAATAATAAGAGCATTGGATGTAAATACAAGGAAATAGTGGTTTTGCAGCTGTTACTTGATAAAAGGACGCATACTGCTTAGTTTAGGAAAAGCTTTTCATTACACAGACCGATATGAATTACTAAAGATGTTATAAAGAAACTCAAAGAGAGAAAAACGTTACAGGTCTGTACTTCTTTTTGATCATTCAGCCATTGAAAATTTTGTAGGAAAAGATACGTGTAAATAAAGACGTACACGTTTCCACACAATTTATATATGCATCAATTAAGCATCAATAAGTCTATTGGTTAAAGATCATCTGGGAAAGGGATAATTGCAAGTTAGACTGTACTATTTCTGTTACTAAAATTATTTTACAAGTATGATATTCCTCTGCTAAAAATGTAAAATAATTAAACATTCCAGGTATAATTGCAAAAGTCAAGACCTTTTTGCCTTTGGAAATAGGTTCACATTATAACATCTTTCCAGACACTGCAGTACACTGAAATGTAGACTTGTGTGTTTAAATATTATAGACATAATACCAAGGTTATAATGCTCAAGACGATACCGTTTCTGTCAATTAGACTTCATCAGTTGAGCTCCAATTTGAAAAATATGTGTTGTTTCTAAAGATAAAGTGGTGCCATACAAGGCCAGATAATATATCTAAAAGTATAGCCGAAATCCGTCTAAGAGTAACCACTGTAAAAAAGATGAACAGCTGGTACTGAAATACCAGGTACTAGGTTTATGTATACCCTCGGGGACTCAAACGGTCCACCAGCAGTGGCAACGACCTAGTGGTTATAAATATTATAAACATAATACCAAAGTTACAATGGTCAAGACGATATCGTTTCTTACTGAACAGTGAAATGGGTATTGCAAGTGTATTATCATCATAATTTGGAGATTTTTCACAAAAATACCACTAAACTGTGCAAAGTAACATTTCATATTCTCTATGATAAACATATCTGCATGGTAACTCTCTGTTTACAAACTAGAGAGTTCAAGTAAAGAGGTATAATTCATAGGCACTGGGCACTTGGGGTTGTGTTTTACCTTGTTATGGCATTTTTTGCCAATTAAACATAAAATTACATAAAAAAGATGACAAGTTGTATTTAAAATATTTCAGATAATAATTAAATGTAATTGGGGTCTCAAATTACTTGATGGTTTAGACTTATAGACTTTTAATTGGAATTTAGATAATTAAGAAATTTATGAAAATATGGGAAAATATCAAAATAAACATACATTCGAAAAACAACTGAAACTGAAACGGAAAATGTTCACTTGGCTAGCCATGTACCATGGTCAAATGACATCAACCTAATTTTGAGGACTAGGTCGAGTCTATCCATTCTGATGTCATATATTTCAAAATGTTCTAACTCTTGCTGTCTTAAAGTACAGGGCTTTTCCGGGGTATTCTATATCGGTGTTCTTAGTCCAGAAGTCGAGTTATCATTTTTAAATGGCAGCGCATGTGTGGATGTCAAGGAAGTTAGGCTAGCCTAATGTTTAGAACAAACAATTCGGTAGGAGTTCAAAGTCACGGGAGTTCATAATGTAAGACACTGCTTCACGTGCATATAAAACCTAGATTCAATTTACCAGACATGGAAAAGTCATAGATTAAAATCGAGGCATGCGTCCAACATTCCATCGGAAAGGTAAAAGATTTGAAGTTTCTCTTAATATAGCACCATATCTGCTAAAAATTGACCAAAAGTCTGTACTTAAAATGTCAGCTTATTCTATCTTAATTTCTTTTTATTTCATTTCAAATAACTACAAAAATATAAAGTTTGTATTATGTATACTACTCGATGAAATATTGAAAAATAACAATGCGCCTCTAAATAAAAACATGAAACTATAATATAATGGGAAGACACGAAAAATAGCATATATATATTTTTATAAAGTCTGTATTGTTTCAGGAAACTCTAGTACTGTATATTCTGATTGATCTAATATGAAGTCAATCCAATTCTGCGTTGGTAAATTTAAGTGCCTTGTCCTTAAATTTAATGTCACGGGTATTGAATAGTCAGCAAAATTGCAGGTTTGGATATTACAAATAATACTAATAATAGCATCTGGTCAATATGCAAAAATGTAAAGATTGTAACCACAAACCTCTGAAATAGTCAGAGATAAAGTACCTCCTATAAAGCAGTACATACCCATACAATATAAAAATCTCAGATACCAAAGTATAATCAATAGGATGTCCAGAACATAGATACAAATCCGGTAAAAATGGACAAACACGGACCTCTGGAAACCAAGAGGTGGGATCACGTGCCATGGAGGAGTAAGCATCCCCTGTCGACCGGTCACACCCGCACAATTTCACAAAGAGTCATAAGTTTTTCCGTAAGTTTTTTACTTACGGAATCCTCACGTAAATACTTGTGTCATTTTCACAAAAGAGATCGTAACTTTAAAGAAAATCTGTAAAGTTTACGGATTTTTCCTGTAAATATCAAATCCAGAATTGACATAATACTAGGGAGATTTATGGAAAATATCGCACGTACAGAAATTCCTTAAGACTTACGACAGCTTTTATGTGTCCTGAAAGTTAAGGAATTTCCTTAATGTGTGATTTACTTATGTGAAAATGACTTGGGGAAATATTTTATCCCTAAGTAAAAGAACTTACGTATGACTCTTTGTGAAATGGGCTACTGGTCTCCAAACAGAACATAGATAGTACCTATCAAAAAAAAAAAAACTCTAGCATATTTTTATACCCATTTCAGCAAGATTATAGAGTCACGAAATAAGTGTAATTTTACCAATACGTCTTTAAATATGTCGGTACAGGTTTACCAAGGTAAAGTGGCACATCAGGAATCAGTCAAAAACCAAAACAATACATTCTTCTTTACTTAAATAGGTTGTACAGGTAAATGATATTGCTTTGCACTGACGCCATGCTATAATCTAAATTTCTAATACTTTTGTGATGACAAGTAGCTTGTCACCCCTGTAATGATTTGATACAGACTCGTTGTGTTCGGAATCATGTGTCAATTTCGCTTGGTAGACGATCTGTACTACAGTTACTAAAAATAGAATTTCAAGTTTGCCAAAAAGTCTAAATCTTGATTTATCAAGAGGAATTGTTGTATACAAAGTAGTAGACATAATGTGGTATGTTATTATACTGTGGATTTGAGATAAATATTGTGTCTTTTCATTTTCGGTACATGTGACTAATATTATAAATCATAAGACAAAACCACCAAAATGATGCTCAGCCGATATAACTGAAAACTTCAAGCTAAATAAAAATTCAAAATGTTTACGACAAATGTTGGTTGATGAAATAAAGAAAACAATTACATGAGGAATAGAACATAACTTCTTGTTTTAATATTTGGTATAGAAGGGTTGATTGATAAGTATAGAAATTCATATTTAAGGATTTGTCTTTTTGGAGACGTATTGCACTTTTTTTCAACATAAATCTTCTTCTGTGTCTATACACTTTTGCCAACAATGTTTAAGAGCCTCAATGCACCTTTATTAGAAACCAGTTTGTTGACTATTCAGACGTCCTTCACTGCATGTATAATGTATTCATGTCTAGATATGGGTACCCAAAATGGCATTTTTCAATATTGGGAATAAATGGAAGTCTGAAGGAGCGAGATCAGGTGCCCGTTTTTCAAACGGTCATAAGTCTTAAATCCTAAGTCTAAGTCCTAATTGTCATGGGACTGGCCAATCAACGATGCATTGCCACGTTAGTTAGAATATAAAAAATCTCAGATACCAAAGTATAAATCAATAGAATATTTAGGATACAAATCCGACAAAAATGAACAAACACGGACCTCTGAAAACCAAGAGGTGGAACCAGGTGCAATGGATGAGTAAGCATCTCTTGTCGACCTTTCACACCCACCGTGAGTCCACAGTCAAGTCCAATGAAACACGTGAATCCTCGTCACAATTGGTACAGACGTCTCAACAACCACCAACGAAAAGACAACTCAACATTTCATTTAAAGCAACAGAGTAATCGCAAACAAGACTAGAACCAAAACGTTAGGATTTAGGACTTGCGACCTTTCTTAAAACGGCCCCATGGTGAGTAAGGGGTATGTTGTGTCAATTGAAAGCCGCGTTTATTAATGACTGTCGAAGCAATGACAGACTTGTTAGCAGGGGCATTGTCCGGGTGAAAAAATACACATTTACTGAGCTTTTCATGGCACTTGATCTTAGTTTGTACTCTTAACTGCATCAGACGGGATGCATAACATGTCCAACAATATTATGGATATCAGTGACCTTTTTAGGAGTTGCCACAATGACAGGCCTTCCAGGACAGGGACCATTCCCTGAAGGTTCTGCCTTCTACACTTAAGTTCTACCACCCACAATTTTACGGCAGCAAATGAAGGGGAATCCTCTTCCAGTGTTGCTGCCATGGCATGGATAGCCATAGGTGCTCTTGAATGAATGTTTTTTATTTAATTTTTTAACAGATGTCAGAGCATAAATAATCAAATCATTTCAAATTTAATCGTAAAAGTTTTTTCGGCGGGGGTGTAAATTTTCATCCATGGAGATCCCTGTGTTACACAACCTTAATAGTCGGAGAGCAGTAGTGCTGAAAATGGGCAAACTGGCTTAACTCATTCAATACAAGGCTCAAAACTTATCAATCAACCCTCGTATGGCAAAAATTTTACAACTTGACCATCTTCATACCATATACCATATACCAAATACACACTCGAACTTCAATTGTTAAGCAATACACTGATAAGACTTTATATAATATCATCGTATCATTTTTTTTTATTTCTAAGATACTCAAAATCATAACAATTACGCTAGGATAATAACTTTTATTACTTAAGTATGTATTCTTTATATATTGCACATGTTTATGCATTGGGTAATCGCTTAGTGTAACACCGGTTTTTTGTTGGTTGTTTTTTTGGTTTTTTTTTTTTGGATTATTATTATTAGTATTAGTATTTTATTTTATTTTTATTTTTATTTTTCATTGTCAGTACAACTTGACGATAACAGCCTGTGTCTCGTTTTTCTGTCCAATATATCATGTTATGAGTATGTATAGAAACATTACTATATACAAAAAACACGACGCACTTTATCATTTACAATTTTATTTTGATTTTATCTTTATTATATATACATTATTGTAACAAGACATAGTATTATCCGACTGCTGGTGCAGTTAATGTTCCAACAGACCTAGGCAAAGAAAGATGATAGAAATAAACATGTCAGATAAATTACAAACTAAATGACAAATAAACTTTTAAATGAAATCCAAATTCTATAACGATAGATAGATAGATAGATAGATAGATAGATAGATAAAGAAAGAAATTATAAACTTACGACATTTCACAAATAAATGGGAATTGACTTGAACATGGGTCATCAGTCCAGGTAAAAACAAAGCCAAATTCAGGAATATTATTCATTAAAGTACACCTTTCTATACCGTCTCTATTATTAGGTTGACCGGTGCCCCAGTTAAGGTACGTTGCTGTTTCCCCTGTATGCGACCACACCCAGTGTCCCTCTTTTTGTATATCGATAAGACCGTAATGTTGCTTTATTTTTTTATATGAAAGACGCAGTATTTACCGTCTTATGTCATACTTACATTAGCGCCTGCAAACGTTTCATTGTCTTTACTTAGGAAGAAGCACCTCTTGCCTGCATGGTAGTTATGCCACCCTTCAGGACAGTTCCCGTACACTAATAAAAAGTAAAACCTTTGTTGTTTGTCTGTTTATAGTCAGTCATTAATTCTGTTACATTACCAATTGCCACAAAAGTAATGCTAAGAGCTGCTTTAAACAATGTATTTATTCCCATGTCGGTTGTGTTTGATGTCGATGACGAATCTATTGTCTTTATATACCTTTCTATAAAAGTGCAGGAGTGTTTATGTCAGCCTGAGTCAAATGTTACTTTTCGGAACACAGATAAATTTGGACCTAAGATGGCCGTGAGTTCATCTTTCAAATCATCTTTTAAAGTACACACTCAGCGTTCAGCCCAAATGTTATCGTTATATTAGCCTAAATTCTTTTATCAGAGAAGAATGTTGTCAATCGACCATGGTTTGAATTTGATCTTTGAGCTTAATACCGATATGATTTGATTAAACTATGACTGCAGATGCTTGCTTTATAATAATCCCTCGGGGTTTTACCGCGGACTTAGAATTTATTCCAGGTTTGGTTTAATCAGGAATTTTTCGTGGACTAATAATTCTTCCAGGTTTGGTTTGACCAGGGTTTTACTATGGACTTACGATTTATTCTTTGTCTTGTTTTATTTTGGTTTTATCCCAGGTTTGGTTTAATTTTGACTATGGACTCTTTGGTTTCTAGAATTTGTTTTCGGTTTGACTGCTGCTGACACCAGATTTATCCCGCAGATGTTTGAATTTGACTGATGACTCATAATTTATTCTTTGTATGGAGGACGTGATCAGTCGACAGTAATTGTTATCTTATCATTAACACCTCTTTCCACCTCTTCATTTTCTAAATCAAATGTTTTCTAAATTTCACCAAACTTTTGTGTGTTGTCTTCTGCACTAATAATTCAAAATATAGTCTGTAATTTATTTTAATTTTTGAAGTGCAGACATACACCAGTTTTCAATATCTCTAGGGCAAATAATATCTGTCAAGCCCTTCACCGGCATTTGGTGACGTCTCCATATGAGTGAAATATTCTTGAGTGGGACGTTAAACAACAATAAACAAACAAACAAACATCAAATACAGTTGTCAACTTAAATGTCGTATTTAAATATAATTTACCTTATTTATAGAAGACATGAGAATTATTTACTTGACGAAAAATACAAATTGCACATTAATGACAATAGAATAGATTGAATGTAAATATAACGAGTATGAAGAAATAATTCCATTGGGAGAGTCTCAGCATCGGAGCCAGATGATATCTTAAGGTACAAAGCTATTTCGTGAGGTATTCCCTATCTGTGGTCTTAGTTGTAAGTCAAGAAACAGAGCAATCATATTTCATGACAATGCATGTAGGAATGTCAAAGACGTCCTGGGTTAATGTTTAGAACAAACAATTCGATAAGCGTTCAAAGTGGCGGTAGTTCATAAAGTAAAACATTGCTTCACGTGCATATAAATTGAAAACTATATATAGAATATCTTACACTATTATATAACCTAGATTCAATTTATCAGACATGGAGAAGTCACAGACTAAATTAAAGCATGCGTCCAACTTTCCGTCCCAAAAATAAAAGATATGAAGTCTGTTTTAATATATCACCATATCTGCTAGAAATCGACCAAACGTCCATATTTCAAATGTCAGCTTTTTCCATCTTAATGTTTTTATTTCATTTTAAATAGATAAATGGTGTTAAAACGTAAATCGGTGCCCCATCAGAAAAAACTTGAAATTAAGAAAAGGGAGGGATAAGGGGGGTGAAGATTCCCAAACAATTAAAAACGCATGTAGTATATTCGTCCTTTGGATGTAAAAGTATAATACAACTGTACAAATATAAGTAACTTCAACTCTCCGGCTCTGACTGTCTGACTGTAGCAAACTTCCACTAACTCAAAAAGTAACTGATCTTCTATTTACAATAAGTATGTATGTACACAGTTACACGTAACTTCAGATATGTCAAAAATGCGAGTATAAGAATTAATAAATCGTTGTAGGTCCAGAAATAGAGCAATTATATTTCAGGACAATGCATGTAGGAATGTCAAGGAAGTTCTGGGCTAATGTTTAGAACAAACAATTCGGTAGGAGTTCAATTTGGCGGTAGATCATAAAGTAAGACACTGCTCCACGTGCATATACATTGAGAACTATATATAGAATATCTTACACTATAATATAACCTAGGTTGAATTTATCAGACATGGAGAAGTCACATACTAAAATTGAAGTATGCGTCCAACTTTCCGTTTGTCTTATCAATTTGCCCATTTCTCCATAGAACATTTCAACTGTTATCAGAAGCCACGTTCATTACTAAGAATAGTTAAAAGGTCGTTTACTAGCGAGCAAATCGGTCTCTATATTGTAGTGGGTGGTAAGAGGTAATTGAACTATACATTGAGTGTGATCCAACCTGTTTTGTCAAGAGGGAATAAAGAATTTGGATCAGAGGTATTTTTCCAATCATTCAAAATAAAATCACTTGTAATTACTGTACAGTCGTATGTTGCTGATTCAATGTACGCATAACAACGGAACAGTGTCCTGGATTCCACCGCCTTCCAGCTTTTCCTAATAAGTAAATAAGATCAATTCAGGTGTTCTATTCTGACGTTGACTCTCCCTCGAACGTTGTCGCCGAATATTATATATATATATATATATATATATATATATATATATATAATATATATATATATATATATATATATATATATATATATATATATATATATTGTAAGTACGTACGTGTATGCATATGCGTTTGTGTCTGCATCTTTGTATATTTCTGTATTTCTGTGCGTGTTTGTTAGTCTGTGTAGTATTTTAAATTTTTTAATATGTATTTGGTCAGTCAATGCAATTGACGAAATTAGTATAATTCTATTTAAAAGTGATTCTTTTTAATTCTCAGGTTATTTGATACCCATCGTCAAAATGGATAAGACAAAGTTTTTTCAGTTTTACAGCCATTTCTTGACCTTTTACACCGTTATCATCTAACGTTATATTTTGTTAAACTGTCTTTGCTTTATCTCTTTTTCTACAAATTGTACCAAATTATAAATCTACTGTCCGCGCAACTCACTTCGGAAATCGGGAAATCACCACAGTTCTTTTATTATATCACCTATGACATAAGTTTCACCCCCTCCCAATTAAGAAAGTTGTCCAATAACTAAATACAGCACTCAATCCTCGATTTCCAAAAATAGTTTTTGGTAGGCAGTTTCCCATAATAAATCAATATCTTGGTATTGGTCCCATATTTAGAACAGTACATTTTAACAAGTTAAGAAGAGAGAGGATGACAATTATTTTATTATTATTTATTCATCACTTACACTTTTTAAAGAAGTCGTCCATCATTTTAAACATGATTTCTTTCTTCATCTTAACTTTTTCGTTCAAAACGCCTGCTGAGACTGCTTTTGCAACCAACACTATATTGTGTACCTGTTTAAAAATGGAATTGTTCACAACTGGCGTCATTGAGTACACGCAGGAATTATCTCCACAGCGTACGGTATCATTATAACACTGTAAACGACCATCCCAACTATATTTTAATCATTTTCACTAATTCCTTTGAATAGATAATAATGAGGGATTGCATCTTAATTATTAGACAACTTATTTCAGCCAATGAATCCTTCATTACATATAATGATTTCGTTGCATTCTAAATATCGTATATTTTCCGATTTCCGAAGTGTGCAGCGAAGACAGTAAATTTAGATTATCTCTTTTACTGTTCTGAGCTTATCAGAAGCTCGAAATTTAAACCTAAAAGTACGACTGTGTCTCATTTCTGGTATTTACTTTTATCTGATTCGCATTTTTAAAATAAAATTCGTGTGTGGAATGATCGATTACGACGAACACTCAACTGAAATTCTTATCCAAATTAGACTCTCTCTCTCAGTAAATATCATAAACATAATACCAACGTTAAATGCTCAAAACAAGACGATCGATTTTGTCAATTTTCTGAAGGGAAAGTGGTATAATACCAGGCCAAAATAAATCTAAATAAATAGGCAATACCGTCTAAGAGTAATCGCTGTGAAAAGACGACTGTCTTAGCTTTTGAATAATTTAGAATTTAAATGGTGTTACCAGTGCGAAATATTGCTTTTTTTTTAAGATTATCATTTGGTACCGAAATACCAAGTACTAGGTTTATGTATACCCTCGGGGACTCAAAAGGTCCACCAGCAATGGCAACGACCTAGTGGTTATAAATATTATAAACATAATACCAACGTTATAATGCTCGAGACGATCGTTTAATAACAAAGACAAACATCATATTCCATGTCTAACAAAAGGATTTGACAGTATCTAATACAAGATTGTTGTAATTTCTCCTTGTCGGCAATATGTGTTATTTATACAATAAATGATGGCATATGTCGTCTGGAAGCGTGGCCGTTCTGTTTCTCTCGTCAACAAGATTATGGAACTAGGACATCTAATTGTGAAAGCTAATAAAATGTTCATTAAAATATTCAAAATGTTGACGAAAAAATGTTTGTGGATGAAATACAAAGCAAGCATTAGGAGTAAAACAGAACTTCTTGCTTTGTTTTGAGAATACGAGGGTTGATTGATAAGTGTTGAACCTCATATGTAAGGATTTGTCAATTGGAAGACGTATTGGACAACTTTTCAACATAATCTCCTTCAGCACACGTGTGTACTAGAAATGTCCTTTTTAAATTTTGGGAATATATGCAAGTCTGAAGGAGTGAGATCAGGTGAGTAAGAGGATGTCGAATCAATTGATAATAACAGACTTGGTGGCCTGATGAAACAAGACACATTTACTGAGTATCACAAGAAATGATACATCATATGTCACCCCTAACAATTTCATGTACTTTAGTGACCATTTCAGGAGTTGCTACAGTGACAGGCATTCTAGCGCGGATTCATTCCAAAGGCCCTGCCTGATACGCTTAAATTCTGCCACCACTTTTTTACGGTGACATACGAATGGACATCATCTCCTAGTGTCCCTACCATGTCAGCATGAAGAGCCGTAGATGTTAGACCTCCTCAATGAATATTGAATCACTACTCTCTTCTCAATATTGTCAATTTTGCTAAAGTGACCCGCCTTGTTTATATTAGAGTGTTACCTCTTCGACAAAATATGACCAAATGACACTATTCGTTGGTTACTGATAAAGTCGTAAGCATTATAATTTTTGTATTATGTTTATAATATTTACACAACCTTAAATAGTATGAGAACAGTAGTGATGAAAAAAGGACAACCCTGCTCAACTCCTTCAATACAAGGCTCAAAACTAATCAATCAATCCCCGTATGATAAAACGTTTATCTGACCATCTTCATATCCCATATATGTCCCTCAACCGTCAATAGTTAAGACTGTAACACTGACAATAGTTTAATGCAGATCATCGTATCAATCCTTTTACTTCTTGGATACTCAAAATAATTACAATTACGCCAGGGTGATAACTTTTATTACTTAAGTATGTATTTATTTTATATTGCATGTAGTTACGCAGTACATCAACGCTTAGTGTTACACTGTTTATCTTTTACAATGTTAGTACTTCTTCAAGATAGCAACCTGTACCTCCTATTTCTGTCCATCAGATCATGTTATGACTATGTATAATTTCATACAGACCGATTTAAATAAAACAGAACAATCTTTATAATTTACAATTTTATTTTGATTTTTAAATATATACAAAAACTATTCATGGTAAGAAGATATTGTATTATCCAAATGCTGATCCAGTTAGTGCTCCAACAGACCTAAGTAAAAAAGATAATATAAACAAACATGTCAAATTAATTATTAACTAAAAGACATCTTAAAAACGACATCCGGATAGATAGATAGATAGATAGATAGATAGATAGAATAGATAGATAGATAGATAGATAGATTTTGACTTTCTTAATTTACTTAAAAATACGAGATTGGAAATCATAAACTTACGACATTTCACAAATAAATGGAAACTGACTTGAACATGGGTCATCAGTCCAGGTAAAAACAAAGCCAAATTCAGGAACATTATTCATTAAAGTACACCTTTCTATACCGTCTCTATTATTAGGTTGACCGGTGCCCCAGTTAAGGTACGTTGCTGTTTCCCCTGTATGTGACCACACCCAGTGTCCTTCTTTTTGTATATCGATAAGACCGATGAAATATGACTGAATAGCTGAAATAAGACATAAACTGAGGTATTACATGCACGGTAAACAACAGAATGAATAAAAATCGTAAAATTGTAAGCCACGTAATGATGTCACAGAAAATATTGTAATAGTGTAAAATACTTACAGGTTTGGGCCATTAAACCATTGATATAAGTCTGAGTAGCAGCGTCATTTACAGTAGCTACGTAAGCTTCCCGTCCAGCCATTTTCCCAAGAAGATTGCACATTGCCTAAATATTTTAAGAATTGAAGTTTTAAATAAATATAGACAACTGTAGATATTCTATTATCTTTATTTAGTCCATTTTGTAATTAAGCGTAATTCTGGCTTTATTTTTTTTTTTTAATCATTTTAACTTACACAAGTTTACAGATAACTTTTACTTTACGAAAGACGCAGTATTATGGCGTGTCAAACGTTGCAATATTCAAAAAATATAATTTGCATTCAGAAATATACATTTGCATTCAAAAAATGTACATTTGCATACAAAAAATATACATTTGCATGCAAAAAAATTGCATTCTAAAAAAATGTATTTGCATTCAAAAAATATACATTTGCATTAAAAAAAAAAGTATTTGCATTCAAAAAATAAACATTTGCATTCAAAAAAAATGTATTTGCATTCAAAAAATATACATTTGCATTCAAAAAAAATGTATTTGCATTCAAAAAATAAACATTTGCATTCGAAAAAATAACATTTGCGTTCAAACAATGCATTCTGGGTAGACTGTTTGTGACGACGGTTTTCATTGGTTGCTAAATATAACCCTCGGGAAATCTTCTTACTTGTGTCAAGAAAGAAAGCCTGAAGCGGGTTGAATGATCGCATTTCACTCGGCAACAAGGATGTGCTCATGAGGAACCATAACTTAGACTCGGCAATGATGACGCTGATCTGCCTGTCCATCACAGAACCTGATTTTTATAAGTTATATAAGAACTTGTTTTTCAATCGTTGTAGAATAAATAAGTTTATATTACATCTACAGTAACCTCCATAAAACCTGGAAGTGATTCGGTCACAGCTACTGTCTGTGAACTTAGAATTGGTTGGCGAAAAGTCGCCGTTAAATTAGTTGTTCACTCAATTTTCACAAAAAAGATATCTTCTTGTAGTATTGTGCCATACTTACATAAGCGCCTATATTTTTTGAATGCAAATACATTTTTTTTTTAATGCAATTGTATATTTTTTGAATGCAAATACATTTTTTTGAATGCAAATGTATATATATTTTTTGAATGCAAATACATTTTTTTAGAATGCAATTTTTTTTTAATGCAAATGTACATTTTTTGAATGCAAATGTATATTTTTGAATGCAAATTATATTTTTTGAATATTGCAACGTTTGACACGCCATACAGTATTTACCGTCTTGTGCCATACTTACATAAGCGCCTGCAAACGTTTCATTGTCATTACTTAGGAAGAAGCACCTCTTGCCTGCATGGTAGTTATGCCAACCTTCAGGACAGTTCCCGTACACTAAAAAACGTAAAACTTTAATTATATATCAAACATAAAACTTGATTTATAGTATAAAAACTACAATTTAACTATTTTGTTTTAAATCAATGTAAAAAATATCAGATACCAAAGTATAAAACAATGACCAGGACATTCTATTTGACTTTTGAACTTTGGTAGTATGTTTATAATATTTATAGTCATTCATTAATTCTGTTACATTACCAATTGCCACAAAAGTAATGCTGAGAGCTGCCGTGAAAAATATATTTCTTCCCATGTCGGTTGTGTTTGATGTCGATGACGAATCTATTGTCTTTATATACCTTTTTATAAAAGTGCAGGAGTGTTTATGTCAGCCTGAGTCAAATGTTACTTTTCGGAACATAGATAAATTTGGACTTAAGTTGGCCGTGAGAATTTAATCTTTCAAATCATCTTTTAGATTACACACTGTGCGTGCAGTCCACATGTTATCGTTATATTAGCCTGAATTCTTTTATCAGAGATGATTTTGGTAAAATGTCATTATCAATAGTCTAAATTTGATCTTTGAGAATAACAGCAGCATGCTTTTATTGACTGCAGACTCTGGATTTTTAATAACTCCTGCTTTGTCTTAATCATGGTTTTACTGTGGACTTAGATTTATTCCTGTTAGTTTGCAATTGATTAGAGTTAGCTTATAGCTTATAATTTATTCCTATTCTTGTTTTATTTTGGTTTTATCCAAGTTTGGTTTAAGTTTGACTATGGACTATATTTTTCTAGGAATTGGTTTCGGTTTGACTGTGGAATATGGGTTTATCCCGCAGACTTTTGTATGTTGTCTTCTGCGCAGCCTATTAAATCATTTTATTTCCATGACAATTCCAACATTTAAACCAGCTCTATAATAGAATTTCGTTAAACATATTGCTTCTATTATGACATGTAACTGTTTTCTGTAATATCATTCATTTTATATTTAAAAAAAACGACAACCCCGTGTAACTATCCTCAAGTTAAAACTAAAATATTCACTTACTCCAAAATAAAATTTTGAAAACGTTTCACAGATGCTGTGTAATCAACATTCAGGATTTGTTCCTCACATATTTCATTTGAATTTGACTGTGGATTCACGGTAGCACGTCAACAGACGATGCTTACTCCTCCATGGCACCTGATCCCACCTCTAGAGGTCCGTGTTTGACCAATATTCACTAGATTTGTATATTGTATCCTGGATATCCTAAAGGTTAATACGTTGGTATCTGTGTTTTTTGTATATTAACTATTACACATGTGATCATGTAGAATTAGGACAGATGCACGAAGAGCTGTTCTGTTTGTTTCTTTATTTTACATCCAACAAAGAAATTTTGTCGATATGGTTCAAGATGAAGTGATCAGATCTTTACATGTGTTTTGTAGAAACGCCAGTATAAGGAATGCTTTTTTGCCACGTCATTGGTGACAAGAAACCTTGAATTTAAGTCTCTTCCCAAAGTCCCATTATTTTCACTTCATATGACGAGTGAATAATGGCTCTTTTTATCCTGTATATTACCTAGTACCGGGAATCGAACCAGGTACCTTTTGCTAAGGCGTCAAATTCTACACAACTAGGTCATCGCCAGCGATACCTTTAACAACAGAGAAAATACAAGATAAGAAATACTAGAACGGAAGTTCTCTCTTATTTTACCTTGAATGTCATTGTAGATTCCAGTTTTAATATTAATTGTCCCATTTCTCCACAGAATTCATGGTTTTTCAACTATTCTAATAAGCCATTATCATTACTAAGAACAGTTACAAAGTCGTTTATTAGCGAGAAAACCGGGCTCGAAATGGTAAAGGGTGTTAAAAGGTAATTGAACTGTACCTGAACTGTACAATTGCTCTCTCTCTCTCTCTCTCTCTCTCTCTCTCTCTCTCTCTCTCTCTCTCTCTCTCTCTCTCTCTCAATAACAAAGACAAATATCATATGTCATTTCTAACAGTGTTTACTCAATTTAAAGCATTTGACAGTATATAATACAGAATTGTTGTAAATTATCAGTATTATTAAATCATTTGTAACATTTTATCATATAACACTACTAGTCTCTACAAATATCTCCTGGTGGGGAATACTTGTTTCCTTGTCGTCATTGGAGTCAAAAGCCTCTTGGAGTAAGCGTCCTTTGCTGATCTTCTCGTTACTTTTTTATGCAAAACGTATATCAACGTTGCTATGCCGATTGCTCCTGCTACACTGCCGGCGCCTATCCCTGTAGCGCGAATCATTTGTTCTGTCGTTGCTTTTGGTCGAGCGTTTATAATTTGGATTGCTTTGCTGCCTTCATTACACGTACACTCAACTCTTCCGCTTTTCACTGCAGTTTCCTTAAAAGGTAAATAACTAAATAAAACAAAATCTTACAAATGCAGAGCAATTATCATATATATATATATATATATATATATATATATATATATATATATATATATATATATATATATATATGATTTACAAAATTAAAATTCGGTTTTTGTGTTTTACACAAGCTTTTAAGGAAACACTGATATAACAAACAAAAGATATAACATAATTTATCTAACTTGTAAATTAGTATGCATATACTGTGATAATAATTTGTCTTACCGCCTTTTTGGTAGCTGAAAAACAAAATATATAAGGAGTCAGTTAATTATATACTTAAAATGACACTTTGCAAAACATATGTGTGGCTGTGGGTGTATGTATGTGTTGTAAACGAATTACATTGTTTATGTTATGGTATGTGATGTAGAACATAAATATTGACATTTATATGGTGGATTTCTTGATTACAATATTTAACTTACTTAGACTTGGACACGTTCGACCCAATGAAAATGCATTATTTCCAGATCCTGTAAGTGAATATAATCATAATAATGTTAGATTACTAAATATTAATATTTACATACCAATGGCACGGAAAAATCATATAAAGAAGTTAAACCTGGTTTTACTCAGTTGAACCTAATTTTTCTTCAGTTAAACCTATTTTTCCTCAGTAACCCAAACTATCTGGAGAAAAGCTAGGTTTAACTGAGAAAACTAGGTTTAACTGCGCCAAAATCATTAAAATGAGTTAAACCTAGGTTTCTGGAGAAAAATGAATTTTAAACGTAGATAAAAACTAGGCTTACTGCGTTACAATCACTTTAATGAATATTAATATAATAAACTGGGTTTGTCTCGAAAAAAGCTAGGATTAACTCATTATTGTGATTTCGACGTGTTTTATCAGTTAAACCTAGTTTTTCTCTGTCCAAACCTTGTTTTCCTCAGTTACCTCAGTTACCCAAAATAACTGGATAACTGAAGCTCAGTTAAATCACAAAAATCAGTTAAACCTAGTTTCTCTCGAGAGAAAAACAGTTTATCTGATTAACTGAGAAACCATGTTTACCTGCGCCATAATCACATTAATGACTATTTGGCGCAGTTAAACCTATATTTTATGTTAAAATCATTTTCGCCAGTTAATGTGGGCTACAAAGTAGGACTGGAGAAAAAATAGGTCTATCTCGTAACTCACATTAACTGGAGAAAAACTAGGTTTTAAATACTGAGAAAAACTAGGTTTAACTCATCAATGTGATTTTAGTGTGTCATACATAAATTCCACGATTATATACATAACACAGAAAATGATATTTCGTTATTATTTCATACTTATGTGATTCTTCATTTAGACAGTTTCGTTGTTTAAATTCTGAACTCTTCAAACCTAATACAGTCATCATTTTACAGTGATTACTCTTAGACAATACATTTAGGTTTTGTATTTGACCTTGTCTCACACATCAATGTTTTTCTTTCGGAACTACATTTCCTCCACATTTGCCCGTTAAAGACAATGCCCGTGAAAAGATTGCTACAATCTAACACCACTTTGAGGGAGGGATGACGAAATCTCAATCCGAGTGCACACACTTTTGTTTGTCCATGAAGAGGCTTGCCTCGTCATGGACAAAAAAACATTTTGTACTCCCTCAAAATGGTGTTGACTTTTTTTCTCTCATGTTGAAACAGTAAAAAGGAGCGACTGCACCCATCTGCAGACGACAAAAACATTTAACCAGTTAAACTGTTCTTCTGAAATGGGCTTATCTCACCCTGCAGGGTGAGATAACATTTTCCTCGACATCTAAATTCGCGGACAATTCAGTCTCAGGCGAGAGAAAACTCTGTCTTTTCCGTGGGAAAGAGAGCTTACATGCGTTAAGACGTCACAGTACAATTTGTGACGTAGTTTTTGTGTCTAACAGTGCACAATTATGTCAGACATGATTTGCTTAGACCTACATAAACATGTACATGTATTTAAAAAAAAAAACATGGAAGAAAAATAATCAAACATGGATGTGTTGAGTAGAAACGGAAATGTCCACCCAAGTGGTAAGAATCTGTTTGTCAAGTCCGAGATTCTCCCGAAATCTCATTACATTATTCACTCAACACATCCATGTAAGATTCTATTATTAATCTTTTTAGAATTTGAGCTCAACTGATAAAGTTTTATGGAAACGATCATTTTGGGCATTGATTTTTTCTTACCTGTTGGTTTTTTCTTTTTCAAACTTATACCTTTGGTATCATGTCTATTATGTTTATAACATTGTATATTCCACTTTGTATGATAGATAAATACTACTATATATTTCTATTTTGTGGTAGATTTCTATCAATTCAGTATTATTCATATCATTTGAGACAGCAATTATACATTTCAATTGAGATTTACATACTCATAAAACTATATCAGAATAATTGTACCTGATAACCTCAATCACCCACACATTAAGAAAAACATTATCTTGTAAAACTAAAACTTAAACTCTCTCTCTCTCTCTCTCTCTCTCTCTCTCTCTCTCTCTCTCTCTCTCTCTCTCTCTCTCTCTCTCTCTCTCTCTCTCTCTCTCTCTCTCTCTCTCCATGTATGTGTGCTTAAAACTCAACCAAAATACCCGTTTCACATCTAATTCCTGAAAACCCGACTGGACATAGACACACAGCTGTTCCTGTTTGTATATTAGAATCGCATGTTCCTTTATTTTGACATTGCAAAACTTGACATGGTCCCCCTACAAAGTAAATGTATCGTCTAGTGAAGTAAAGAAGACAATATTTGTTAATTGGAAATATATTACTTATAGTAGTAAAATTTATAGAAACAACTTTCTGTAATGAATTCACAATTTGCGCACGTTTTTTTCTTTTCCTGTAGTTCTTAGCATTATCTATATAAATTGAATGTGACACTTGTCATCCTGAACGATTTTTGTATATTAGACTTAACTCGAGACGATCTCGCTATAATTTTTTTTCTGTTGTGTTATTGCACCCATGGACTGGGGATTTAATTATTGCAGAAATAAACATTTTGATTGATTTCTATATCTACATATATCTACAACAACTGTACTGCAAAGAACGTGTCTTTACCCGTCGCTTTGTTTACATCTGGGACGACATCGATTGTGTAACAGCGTTTATTTCCAGTGTCACTACAAATAAGATAAACAAAATCATTGACTATAACTGTATTATAATTGTATCTACATGTGCTACCTGCATAGCACTGTACAGTATCATCCTTTCAAATTTTATAAAGTAATTATGTAAATAAATACTTTCTTGAAATTCAATTATTGTTGAAGATAATGATTTAGATAAGGCCCAAATGATTATGAAATGAATTAATTTGAATTATATTATAACATTCTTACGTTTTTTGAAAAGTTTGAAGGCACAAAGTTTTCTTTCCAATTGTTCCGTTATCTGGATGTATTGCAACATCTGTTTGGCAAATACTAGTTCCCATTTCTTGAACATTTGGCTTTGATGGTAAGAAGGAATGGATATTTTGTACATCTGAAGGGGAGACAGCTTTCACAGTTGGACTGGAATTACATATATATCACATTTGACGTTCATTTAGCGATGAACATTGTAGAATTTATTTCATACGACAAACTGTAATTTCTTACTATCAAAATATTCTGAAATGTAGTTTAACCATTACTGTGCCATTACTAAATGTTATATTTGAATAAATATATTTATTATTTGCTGTAGAATCAGTCCCATTTTGTAAAATCATAAGAATTTCGAAACTCGACAATATAAATCAAAGCAATTTACATATAAATACAACGGTCAACCAATTTGTGTGTGTGTGTGTGTGTGTGTGTGTGTGTGTGTGTGTGTGTGTGTGTGTGTGTGCGAATTAATGATAATAAATATAACTTACCATGTATTGTTTGTTGAAGTTGTAGAAATAGGAATGTGACATGTTGTATCCTTAATACACTGTATGACAGAGGACGGTGGCAATGACGGTGAAATGATGTCAATATTACTCTAAATATAAAAATCACAGCAGATACCAGAGTATTAATCCAAAGAAGTTTCATCAGACAGTTACATACAAATCAGGTGAAAATTGGATATACATGGACCACTGGAAATCGAGAGGTGGGATATTTTTAATTGATTAATTAATTGAAAAGAGGTTAGCAAAAGAAAGACAGCTATGATGCACAATATCTTTCATATCTTGGATGACTGTAATTAAAATACAATAAAAATAATTACAAACTTAAATTTTGGGAAGAGTGATAACATTAAATTTATGCTTACAGTATGTTGTGAGGGAACTGTTGCAACAGCTGTGGCTGTAAAATAAAAGATAGTAAATTAAGGTCAAGTCATATATTTAGGACAACGCCTTCATTGTTTAAAACTGCGATAAAAATTCAACTATAAAATTCATTTGCTCAAGTATACTAAACACGAAATGATTTTTACCTTCATTATAATACACAAGCATACACATACATACAAATATATTATATGTCCTCGTTTTGGACACGACGATCTGATAGTGTTGGGATAGTAGAGAAGCAAGAGGCAATGATGTTATTCATATGATGCCCTCAGCAGGCGACCATAGCTTTTTACATAACGGATTAAAGAAATAATTATATGTATGCTGACATATCAACAATTACAAATTATCCTGACAGTTAACAGTGGAATGGTGATATAGAAATTGACGCCTAAAAGATGCGACGTAACTCTTTGTGACAAAACCCATACACCCACTAACTATATTGTAAAAGGATAAGCTTGTGAAAATCGTGGGAAAAGTCACGTTGTGTACTGATAAAAAATAAGCATACTTACAATTTTTAACATGGACTGTTAAACACACCTCATCTGTATTTATACTGAAACAGGAAATAGTGTTTTGTTATATATGATAACAATAAAATCAAAACAGGAGCAAAATACATTGAAAAATATAAATATATACATCTGTCTTACCCAGTAGTATCCAGGGTTTGTACACAGACAGTGCTATTTCCAGTTTCTATTGGAGTTATATGCACAGTTGTTATTTTTTGCGTTCTAGGATCTGTAACATTCTGTAGTGTTATCGGACCTTTTATAACGCCATGATCCACATGTCCAAACTTTACAGTATTTCTGAAAATAAATATAATAAGGAAATGAATATGATCATCGTTTAATCCAACTTGACATGAAATTTGCACGACTCAAAATTCCAAATATAATTTACATGTATAGAATTCAATTACTTATTTTTAAGTTTGCATTTCACCAACAGAGAATGTCTTTTATTACTTACGGTCCAGCCTGAGAACCTCCGATCGGAAGTTGAAATGAGCATGATTGATTTTTAGTACAAGTTATTTCCCTTGGGAGTGACGTATCAACAAATGCAGGATCGACCTATTAATAAATAACATTTGAAACACTTATTATTCGAACCATTTGAATTACATTAGACAAAATGTTAAATGGGTGAAATGCTATAATTGCCTTGCATTTCTTCTCTATCGTCAAACCTAATGGACCAGACCATACGACAGTGTGTAAATGGATGGATAGATGGATGGATGGGACGATAGATAGATAGATAGATAGATAGATAGATAGATAGATAGATAGATAGGTAGATAGATAGATAGATAGATAGATAGATAGATATTTGCTATAATTCGATATTTCAATTTTGTGCTTACATTTGGTTTTGCATTTGTGGGTCTTGGTATAGGAATAGATCCATCTACAATAAATAAAAACGTGTTTAATAATCTGTTACAGTGTTAGTATAATAAGCAGCAAGATATGCCGCTATGATTAAACACTCGGTACTAAATCTTTTAAATCTTCAAATGATAAATCTAAATGTAATTTCAAATCCGTTGAAGAGTTCACTGTTAAAATGCATATCTTAGCTTTTGACTAACATTAAACAACTTACTGTTAAACTGGCATTGACGACCTGTATGTCCCGGTGAGCATATACAGACATGTCCAGCTGGTTTTGTTATACAGTATCCGTTTCCACTGCAGTAAGTAGGTGTACATCCCGTCACTGAAATTAATTAACCAGTTACTTTATGTGTATTGTTTCAAATGCAATATAGAAATAATCAATTGCAAAGCATATACACAATGTCCATATTTGATTTAAAAGTTACCAAAACAGGTTTCATTTTATTTATTACATTACTCGAATTGTAATATTAATACCTCTTTCTATCAAATTCACAAAATATATACAAAAGTTATATTTAAACGAAAGAGGCCAAAAGAAATGCTCAAGACGATCGTTTCTGTCAATAAGACTTGACCATTTGAGCTCGGAATTAATATAATATAAATAATTCTGGAGAAAAAAGCGGCATCATACAAGGTCAAATGATAAATCTGAATGTATTACCAAATCCGTCTAAGAGCATACTTATAGATGCAATGATTTACCTGGAATCTTGGGCACAATGTTAACCGATACACAACGTTTTTCTTCTTGATTACTGCAATGTAAAGAAAGCAGTAATTGTAAAAATATTTAAATAATACTCCATCCAATTACATTCAAAACATAAATATCAGAGTTGATAACGTAATTACATACGTAAGTAGAATTACGGCAGAATAAGCGACAATGACTATTAGTTGTTCATAAATAACAACTTTATCATAATTACAGACTTCCTCACGAACAAGCTCCTTCATAAGTGGTAATATATATGCATATATATATATATATATATATATATATATATATATATATATATATATATATATATATATATATATATATATATATATATATATATATATGCATGCTTACCTGACAGCTGCAGTGTCCATTTGTATGCATATTTCTTTGTTCTGCCCATTAGTTGTGGTACAGGTTGATACATCAGATACACATGAAGCAGTATCCACTGCCAATGTACTCACTACTCGTGTGCATGGTGCGTTTGATGTTTGTTTTACCTGTTTGCTGCAACAGTACATATCAAATTAATTTGATACACACAAAAATAAAAGGATAAATTTGTTTCAATTGACAAAAAATAATGCATATTTGAAATATTCGGTCGCTCTCTACTAGTACTTCAGTATTTATAACTATATGATAATTCGAAAAATTATTTTTGCAGAAAAGGAAATGACTTGCAGTTTATAAAATATATTTCTTATTACAATAATTCAAAAAATTAAAAGGATGATATTCATATGTTTTACCTTTAAGAACTCCTCCGCTGACAACAAGCATTTTATGATAAAAATGCGCTACAACTGTTTAATTGTGTTCATTGGCCAACATCACCAGTAACTATAATAACACAGTTTTATTGTCAACTAAATGTTTTGATGCTCTTTTTATACAAATTTTATTGTTTTCACATCTTACCAAGAACCGTTGTTATTTCTGGGCGTATGTATCAGAATATGGCAAGTAGAATTCTGTTCACATTTAACCGCCGATTTGTCAGGTAATGTCGGTTCAGCCATTTTCTTAAAAATGAAAAAAAAACATTTAATCGAGGAGAAATCATTCGAACAGTGAGAATAATCGCTCGTAATATAAATCAAAGTCCATTAAATCATACAATTTATCTTATCATATCACAAAGGTTTGCTAGCTTTATACGTCATAAAATAATTTTAAAAAATATATGATTACCTCGGATACAGCATTCACATTATTTCCCGGACCAGTAACATTAACTTTGAAGCACATTTCATCCACTTTATTGCTGTAAAACAATTGCAATATATATCTTATTTATCTTGTTTTAAATATCGACGATTTTTATCAAGGAAATATAATATATATGCTCTACATAGAAACCATGGACTAGTACTTGATAACTTATGTTATTTTGGTATATCTAATATATATATTTACATGTACTAAAACACTACTCAAATATAAGTACAGAGGATGGTTTTCTGAAAACTTGTAAAACTTTTTTTTCATTTACTTGCCTTCCATAACTTGTACTTGTATGTACACAAGCCGTATGTATCCCAGCAGTTGGACTTTGGACGAATACATTAGCTGTATATGTTCCATTTGATTTCCCTGGATATTTGTTTGTATTCACTGGCTTTTTAACAATTTGACTATCCGAATCCAAACTTGGTCTGTCATTAGTGAAGTGCAAAATTTGAAGCAACTTTTCATATTTCATATGAATTCATAATTTTTAAAAACATTCATATAAAAAACATTTTTAAATAAAAACTGACAAAAGTTATATCATTAAGATGAAAATATAGCATTTTCAATGTATATTTGCTCATAATATTCGGAATTTCTGTTTTCATGATTCAGCAATTTTAATACAAAATTAATTTTATGTCACCATTCCGTATTTACACATACAAAGTGACATTAAACTCTGTATCTTGGAAAAACTGTTAAGAACAAAACGAACACAGAATATTCACAACATTCATGGATACTAGTGACAACTGTTTTGAAACTTAAAATGAAATTATTATGTAATATCTTTTTTTGAGAAAATGTTTTATATGAAATATATATGTAGGATCATAACACTTATTGTAATCGTTTACATATAACCATATCATAGAAATTAAAGGGGCAATAGCAGTATTTTCCAAAAAGGTTATTTCAATTTTTTTTCTACTTTTACTACTTGTACTTGATGTACAATAACAAATAAGAGCTATACACAGGCATAAAAAAATCTTATACTTCTATATATTTTGTGAAAATAAGGTCAGGTTCAGTGTGGTATTCATAGACAAATAGTAAGGTTGAGTTAATCAATTGCAATTTAAAAAGTGACAAACGTGGATTTCTCAAGCAATTTTCACAAAATATATAGTAATTTAAGAATGTTTATGCCAGTGCATATCTCATTTTTGTTGTTACATATTAATATAAGTAGTAAAAAGGAAAACAATTTTTTGAACGAAACACAGCTTATGCCCCTTCAAACATTCGAAACTGATATTTTGAAGTATGATTCAAATCACTTGAAATAACCGTAAAGTATGAATATTCAAAAGCTGAAGCAAGTATAATGGTTTTTTTTCACAAAATGACAAAAATTATAATAACAGTAATGTTAGGTCACTCACGCATGGTTTGGATCACCAGTGACAAGGAGCGGTATACCACAAACAGAATTTATTTGACATGGAATAATGTCTGGTACTGCAGTATCGGTAAAAATAGACTGCACTCCCGTACCCTAAAATTGAATATTTATGACATTAAATTGATTTAATTTACAACACTATATCTTTAAAAGAAATATAAGAAAATCAAGGAACAAAAAAATGAAAATCCAAATTTCATTGACAAAATACATACAGGTTGAACTACTTTTGTATGATCTGTAGAAGATAGTCCGCCATCTGAAAAAAGCAAAAAATAAGTAAAAATTAAGTTTTAATCATCGCTGTTCTTTCATTTATCTCTTTCATGAGATGCAAAATATTTACAAGTGGAGGATTTATGGTACCAAAGACATATTAAACATCTACGATCTAATAATATGAGGTTTATTTAGCTGTTCAGTAGCAGTGATAAACGACATGTTTGTTTAATTGCAATACCTTCAAACCTAAATATTTAATGAAAATTCATTAAATTATAAATCTATAAATCTCTAACATAAAATGTCATTTTTAATTTCACAGCTATCAATGATACAGACAAATGATACAAACTTGTTTGACATCTATCCCCAGAATATCCAGCTTTGCATAGACATGTGGCAGTGTTTTTTTCGGGATCAGTTTCGCATTTTCCATTTTCACACTGTAACACTTGACAGGGACCACCTGTGTTGTATTTGTAAAATATGTAACATTGAATAAATAAGACTTATCATATAGTTTTGCTGAAATAAAAAAAATTCAAATGACATAACAAAAATGATGATATAGAAATGTATGTAAAAGTCAATTTTCACCTTTATCTTCTGTTTCCTTACAATTTATTTTCATTGATAACAAATTATTTAATTTCAACGTTCATTCTCGTTAAACTTTTTTAGAAATTTCTAAATGATAAAGATGTCACTATAATTTACCCAAATCATCAATTGAATATATATTTGTTGTTTTTGAAAATCATTTTCTATCAATGTAAAAAAGATATTTGTATAATATAAAACACCGACAGATACATTTATTAAAAATTCAAATGTGCGAATGAATAATAGTACAAGTGCTCAGAAAAGCATTTTGTTATCTGTATTTGTAATTGTATAAATGTATAAATACTCTCTCTCTCTCTCTCTCTCTCTCTCTCTCTCTCTCTCTCTCTCTCTCTCTCTCTCTCTCTCTCTCTCTCTCTCTCTCTCTCTCTCTCTCTCTCTCTCTCTCTCTCTCATTTATTCACTTGCTGTTTGTTGGGGTCATTTTGAATACTTATGACAAATTCTAGAAAAATTTCAAATTACCGAATTTAAATTACCTGTTGTTTTGTTTGTTTCCGTTACCATATCAACAACAAAGCATCGCTTGTTTCCAGAGTCACTGTGACAAATGAGAATTCATTTCAGGTCATTTCTCATTCAAATTTTCAAATTCACAGTATCAAAACATATGATTTCTCTACTCTTTACACAACTATTCCACATAAAAAATTAAAAGAAAGACTTTTTAGACAACTGGGTTTTTTTCTCACTGAAGGTGGTACCCGAAAATTTAAATATCTAGTGATTGGCTATCAGGATACTTATTTTGTCCAACACCACTCTGATTCTACACATAAAAACAATGAAGTTGCTATAAAAACATGCTGGAATTTCTAATAGACAATATATTTGTAATGTTCGGAGACGTGGTCTTTCAAGAAACTGTCGACATTCCTATGGGAACCAATTGTGCCGATTTATTGGCCGACCTGTTCCTTTATTTATACGAAGCAGACTTCATTCAGAAACTGCTGAATCAAAAGAAGAAAAAGTTAGCGGTGTCCTTTAATTTGACATTTAAATATATCGACGACGTTTTGTCAATTAATAATGACAATTTTCATACATATGTCAATGCGATATATCCCAGCGAACTAGAAATTAAAAGATACAACAGAATCAAGCACACACGCTTCATGCTTAGACATTTTACTTAATATAGACACAGACGGGAAATTAGCAACTAAGCTATACGACAAACGCGACGATTTCGGCTTTCCCATCGTAAATTTCCACATTTAAGTAGTAATATCCCTCAGTCACCCGCATATGGAGTTTATATTTCACAAATGATCCGACACGTGTGTACAGCAAATGAAGATTTCATATACAGTGGTAAACTACTCACTGACAAATTATTGACAGAGGGATATCGAAAACCGCGTTCCACAAATTTTACGGTCGGTATAATAGTCTTGTTTGCGATTACTGTTTCACTAAGTGAAATGTTTAGTTGCCTTTTCGTTGGCGGTTGTTGAGACTTCTGTACCAATTGTGACGAGGATTCACTCTTCACGTATTTCATTGGACTTGACTGTGGATTCATGACGGGTGTGACCGGTCGACAGGGGATGCTTACTCCTCCATGGCACCTGATCCCAACTCTTGGTTTCCAGAGGTCCGTGTTTGTCCATTTTTACCGGATTTGTATCTATGTTCTGGACATTCTATTGATTTATACTTTGGTATCTGAGATTTTTTACATTTGAAATAATGAGTATATATTGACTTTAGCAAACACAATAAAATTGCTTTGTCATTGCATTGATAACTTGATGAGTATCAACAGAGTAATCAATAATTTTATCTGGTCCAATAATTGCTCAGGACGACCGTTTACGTCATTATGACGTCAACAGTGCTATACATCTTGAGAAGATAAATTTTAATGAATTCTATTTTTACAAGATAAAACCTGAACGGATAAAATACTGTATAATGTAAACATGTAAAACGCTAAAAAGAAAACATTAAGAGATAAATGCTGAAGAAATGATTGCTAAATTTATATTGTGTAAACTTGCATATAGTGGGGTAAATAATCATATATGACAAAAGGATTGGCTAAAAAAAGGAAATTCAATTATTATTTGTTTTATTGCTATAGAAGAACGAAATGAGTACTAGTTCGGACATTCTAAATTCTAAATTGGTTGAATTACCTTCCTTTAAAAGCCTGGAGACAAAGAGTCTTTTTCCCGGTTGTCCCTGTATCCGGACGTACGGCAACATCAGTTTGACATGTTTTTGTTCCGTTGGCCTCTAATGTCGATTTCGATGGTGTGAATGAGTGGATGTTCGTTATTTCAGAAGGTTGAACTGCTTTTACGTCTGCGCTGAAAGAAAAAAGGTATGTACAAGTATATATTTTAGAAATATGGTATCAGTTATGTAGAGTCATGTTTGTTTTTGTGTGAAATACATGTATCTACTTACCAATTGTTGTCCTTTGTGCTTGTGACAACAGGAATGTGACAAGTTGTCCCAATTATACACTGTATGACAGACCTAGGTGGTAATGTCGGTGACACAATATTCGTTGTATTCTTAAAATGAAAACATACAAATGATAATAATTATGATAAAAATAGCTAAAAATTCAAATCTATTTTATCACCTATTGGATTTACCAAACAGTATGAAAATAATTGTACTGACATGGGTTTACCTTGAAACAAATTTCAGTTAACATTACCATAACCATTATTAATACTACAATTAAAACATAGAAATAATGATTTCGATATATATGGTTAAGCTTTTTATTATTATTATTATTATTTTATTATTATTATTATTATTATTATTATTATTATTATTATTATTATTATTATTACTTTAATCATATTATGATGATCATTTTTATTGGTGACATTTTTAGTTTTTCAGTTTTTTATATATATATAAATAAATTTAGTTTTATATATATATTTGTATGTATTGTGTTTCCGTGTAAACAGACATACTTACGGGATTTACTGGCGATGCTGAAGAAGCTTAAAAATAATAAAACAAGTAAAGTTATTTCCTTGTCATGACGGGGAATTATAACCAAATTATATCTAATTGATTTATAAACATCACGGTTTAAAATTGATTCAATATACAAAAATGCGCAATTTCAAACGTATTAGAATATGAAAAAATAGTCTGTTAAATAAAATTTTAAAAAAAATCATTTGCTTACCGTCAGTTACACGAATCCTCACACACACCTCATCTGTATTCTTCCTGTAAAAGTCAGGAAAATTAAGTTTTTGTTTCCAATGCAACAAACAGAAAAGTAACATCATTACCTTCGCAGATAATATATAGTAATCTATGTATATAGGTTTAACTAGAGAAAAACTAAGTTTATCTTGGATAAACTAGGTTTAACTCATTAATGTGATTTTGGCGTGCCATATATATAATTCAACTTAATCTACATAAATGTATATACCCAAATATAATGAACTTCCTTACCTATATAGACATATTAGTCTCCTTACCCACGGCAACTTTTTTTTTATCTATACAGATATCTTTACCTACATATGTATATTACGTTCCTATCTACATATATACAACTTTATCTGCATGGACAGCATTTGCTTAGCTATAACAATATTTCCTCTTTATTCACATAGATATTAACTTCTTATACTTATATAGAAAGTCGGTAGCGCGCTCGACTCTTGATCGTGAGGTCGTGAGTTCGAGTCCAGTCGGCGACAGGTTGGTTTCCTGTCCTGCGGATGAGACAGTAAAAACCGAGGTCCCGTGTCACAGTAGGTGTTGGCACGTTAAAGTACCCTCACACTGCTCAATGGCCGTAAGTGCGAGCATAGGCCAAAATCTTAAGCCCTTCATCGGCATTCGATGACGTCTCCATATGAGTGAAAGATTCTAGAAATCACAGATACCAAATATTAACCGCTAGAATGTCCAGGAGACAATATACAAAGCTGGTGAACACTGGGCAAACACGAACCTCTGTAAATCTGGAGGTGGGATCAGGTACCATGGAGGATTAAACATCACCTGTTGACCGGTCACACCTGCCAGGAGTCCGCATTCAAATTCAAAGGAAATAAATGAGGAACACACCCTCGTTACATTTGGTACAGAATTGGTACAGACGACTCAACAACGGCTATCGAGTAGGTAACTCAAAATTCCATTTAGTGAAACATAGTAATTGCAAATAAAAGTCATCCTAGACATCTATACCGACTTAGAAAGTTATGCTTTAACAGACAGCACCTTTACTTACCCTGTAGAATCCGATGTCTGTACACATACAGTGTTGTTACCACTTTGCGATGGTGTTATCTGTACTGTTGATATTGTCTGTGTTGTCGGGTCAGTGACATTTTTCAGAGTTATCGGACCTTTGCTATTACCCAGGTCTACATGACCAAACTGGACTGAATTTCTGAAATCGCATACTAAATGGCTGGATGTTTTGTATCTCAAATTACACTGGATTTGTTTGAATTGTTCAAAATATTGTAATCTATTGTACAAATGTACACACTGTGATAAGGAAAATATTTATAAAGCACAATAAGCAATAAATATAACTCGCAATATACATGGTATCTAATATACGGAAGGGATAATAAGAGTTCGTGGATGAATGAAATACAAAACATAAAAATTACTAATTATACATAACTGCTTAGACTTTTTTATTGTCTATATTCTTTTTGCAATGCCTTTAATGATCTGTCTGAAGTAATATATTAAACTGCATGTCGTTATCCAGTACTTTCACTCTCTTTCTTTCTTTCTTTCTTTCTTTTTCTGAAATGTTTATCCCAAACTCTCTCTCTCTCTCTCTCTCTCTCTCTCTCTCTCTCTCTCTCTCTCTCTCTCTCTCTCTCTCTCTCTCTCTCTCTCTCTCTCTCTCTCTCTCTCTCTCTCTCTCTCTCTCTCCTTCTTGCTCATTCTCTGTGTTTCACACTATTTTAAAGATCGAAAAAGAATCTTAACCCTTTCTAACCTGCAAACCATAACAGACTGGTTTTAAGCAATAGAAAGAGCATACCACCCACATATTCAGGGGTGAAAGGTATAAGAGAGAGACGAGCTACAGATTGTAAATTTACTCACGGTCCAACATTCGTTCCTTTAATCGGAAGTTGAAATAAGCATGCTTGATTTTTAACGCATTCTATTTCCTTTGGCAGAACAGTGTCAACAAAAACTGGATCGGACTAATGATTAAAATGATAACATAGAAAATGGGAAACATTAGTAAATTTGGAATGGTAAATAGTTGGAAAATCTGTAATCAATTTCAAAACAAGAAATGGCGTGAAGTTCATTGACTTGAATTTGATATATGTTAATGAAACTTTACCCGGAAACATTAATCATGTTGTGCTAAATGTATATACAACTTTATGGTCTAGTTTAAACGACTGCCATTTTCTAAATGCTCCTACTTAAACGCTAACCATTTGTATCAAAGTCTTTATATTATTATTCGATGCCAGAAGAATTATTTCATTTCTTATTATTTTATTTAAACTTTTTTGAATACCTGCCAATCATCTCCATGACCCAATTTCAAATCTTTATATGAATCAGGCAAATCACAAAGCTGTGTCAAGTACGTTACATAGTACATGTCATGGTACGTCAGAAAAAAATCAGAAACAACATGTACTCAGCCAAAATTACTTACAATTGGAGGTGCGTTTGAAGGTCTTGGTATCGCAATAGATCCGTCTGTTAATGTGACAAAATGCACAATTAAATATGTGTACATGTATTTGATTTTATTATGTTGAATATAGATTTCCATCCAATAAAAATATTTCCTTTATGATAATTTATGTGATAAATACAATGCCAAAGCAAGAATCCAAATTAAATATAACCTTTTTATACAATATTGTCAACAATTTTTTTCAGGATACATTTGATATTGAATTGTCTTTACTTACTATTACGTTGACACTTTTTTCCGCTATATCCAAGAGAACATATGCAGGTGGATCCAGAGGGACTGGCTATACAGTAACCATTCCCATTGCACTCGTTTGGTGAACATCCCATAGCTGAAGTTCAAAATGGTGGACTCAAAACGGTGGACATTGTAATTGTTATTTGATTCATGTACAATTATCGTTCATTTTAACTTACTTTTACGTTATTATTCTGTCTTTTCGTTAGTTATCCCCCATGTTAGCAGGTATCGATTGTGACGTCATGTCTTTACGTGAGAAAACAATGCCGTTTTCAAACAAACATATGACGATAACTTTTCCCATTTTACGCACAAACAAATGCCATCACTATCAATACCTGCTACGAGGGGTGGTAACTCTGGATAATACAAATACATAATTGTTTTGAATATACACGTACACAAATTTATTTATCTTAAAGTTTTCGTATATTGCAAAAAAAAGGAAATAGGGTAAAAAGAAAACTGTTTTCATCTCTTTAGATCTACGTACGTTTAATGTCAGGCAAAACATTGACAGTTATACATCGTTTTTCTTCAGTATTGCTGGAAGAAGAGCATATTATATGGTATCAAATACATAACCAATCTCTGAAAAGCGGTTTATCTTGAAATAATTTAAGTTTCAGGATGACTGGATAGATAGATAGATAGATAGATAGATAGATAGATAGATAGATAGACTATAGATAGATTATAGATAAATAGATAGATAGAATTATGCACCTGGCGGCCGCAGTGTCCATCTGTACACATATTTCTTTGTGATTTTCTCCTGGTTTTGTACATGTCGCAATATCAGAAACACATGTTGTAGCGTCCACTGGTATTGTTCCAATTACAGCTGTACACGAGGTCAGTGATGTTTGTCTAATTTTCTTGCTGAAGTTCAGAAACACGGAATCAAATGCAATTGAATATTTAATTCAAGTCCACTATACAGTTAACTGCATCTTTTACCGGTTATCGACTTCCACGATCTAGAATTTTACTTTTTGAAAATTTATCAAAATTATTTAAATTTTAAGATTTGACGTATACATATCCTAAATACTTGCATAACATATTTGATAATGGAAAAGAAAGTGTTACCTATATTGCTAAAGTAACAAATATTATAAACGTAATACTAAAGTTATAATGCTCAAGTTGACATCGTTTCTGTCAATAAGACTTCATCAGTTGAGCTCCAACTTAATGTGTGTATTTTCCAAAGGAAAAGTGGTATCATACAAGGCTAAAACATTAATCTAAACGTATAGTCAAAATCCGTCTATGAGTAACCACTGTAAAATAATGACTATCTTAGCTTTAGAAAAATTTTGAATTTAAATGATGTTTCAATTGCCAAATATTTAGTATAAGAATATCAGCTGGTACCGAAATACCAGGTACTAGGTTTATGTATACCCTCGGCGACTCAAACGGTCCACCAGCAGTGGCAACGACCTAATAGTTATAAATACCGAAATACCAGGTACTAGGTTTATGTTTACCCTCGTAGACTCAAACGGTCCACCAGCAGTGGCAACGACCTAGTAGTTATAAATACCGAAATACCAGGTACTAGGTTTATGTATACCCTTGGAGACTCAAACGGTCCACCAGCAGTGGCAACGACCTAGTAGTTATAAATACCGAAATACCAGGTACTAGGTTTATGTATACCCTCGGAGACTCAAACGGTCCACCAGCAGTGGCAACGACCTAGTGTTTATAAATATTACTAGGTTTATGTAAAACTCAAATGATCCACCTTGTTTATAAATATGTAATGTCTTTTAAAATGTAATGTTTATGACAGATAGTATTGCGTATAATTAAATTGATACTACCACGACCCGCTGTTATCTGTAGGCGTGTGTACAAGTATGTGACAAGTTGTACCCTCCTCACAGTTGACTGAGGAACTATCTGGCATTGTCGGTTCAACCATTTTCTACAGAACAAAATGCTACAAATGATGTTACCTTAGAACCATTTTTGTAGCTACCAAATAAATATTTATAGATAGAAATATGTTAACGTATTAATGAATTCCTGTGTTACTTTTATTTATCAAAGACCAAAATACTTGACTTAAATATACAGTTAATGTGTCTCTATTTAGTAACCACTGCTATATTCCTCCGTACATACGTTTCAGTTGTCACTGGTAACATAATAAAACAAGAAATGGCATTTTTACTTTGAACATTAATCCTATACACAATAAAGCCTAATTTGTGTTTCAATTACAAAACATTCTATCAGTCTACAAGAATACGGAGAAATGGTGGATGCTAGATGGTATTAATGCCAAAATTAACATAAGACTGATAAAGTTTACCTCCAAAATGTTGTTTCCATTCGTGGAACCGAGAACTGGTCCTGTGACATTTACTTTGAAACAAATTTCATCTGATTTGCTGCTAAAAAGAAAGATATTCACATTTTATATACAAATTTACATATATTTATTTTCATTATCTATTGTTTGTTTGTTTATATATCATTTCTCATTAAGTTCTTTCATTTTCTCGCAGATTTTTGTTGACCGCGCATATTGTACAGGTGAAAAATAACTGATGGTGTTAATATTCGCTATATTCAATATGTTGATAAATCCGTTATTTTAAGAAACAGTGAATATATACCTAATTAAATAACATATACGTTATTCCTTTTAGATTATCTTTGCGGAACCTAACGTTATCTTAAGTTACACCTGAACTGCGAATTAAAAAATCCGCAATAAATGTCAGGAGAGAGCAAAACGCGAAAAAACAACCCGCGAAATTAAATACCTGTACAGTAGATAACAAAGACTTAAACATACCTGCCAGTGCCTATATGTACACATGCTGTTTGCATTCCTGTATTTGGACTTTTTATAAATATGTTGGCTGTATATGTCCCATTTGTTTTTCCTGGGTATATTGTAGTGTTTAATGGACGCCTAACTATCAGGTTATCCGAGTCAATATTTGGTCTGTAGGAATTGAAATTTAATTACATATTAAAACATATACATGTATGCAATATCAAGCGCTTTTAATCGAATATTTACAGCGCTTAAGAATTTGACGATTTCAATTTTGCTTATAATTATGTATATCTATATTCGATATCGTTGCTTAACTGAGTTTGTGAAATGATTCAGTTGGTCTAAAACGTTTTGAAATATTTTAAATTGATAAAATATTTGATTGATATTCATTTACCAAAACAAAATCATGTAGACAACATGGTACTCACGCCTGGTTTGGATCCCCTGACACTAGAAGTGGTATTCCACATACAGAATTAACTTGACATGGAATAACATCAGGTAATGCTGTATCTGTAAATTTAGGTGCTGCTCCCGCAACCTGTAATTCATGCATAATCTGTTTAATTGCTCATAAAAAAGATGTTCAACACATTCGCAACACAAATATAACACTTATTTGCAAATTGTTATTAAATAAACAAGTATTCATAATAGAAAATAGATCTTGAGATTGGCATATTTTCATCGGAAATATCAAACAATAAAGAAAAGTTAAAGTAAAGTCGATATAACTTAGTTTAACTCGAGGTTGACACATGAAATGTCCCGAAATTAAAAAAAAGTGGTATAAGACAAGGCCAGATACTAAGCACTGATGTATTACCAAATAGCCTTTGAGTTGGCATATTTCACATTTTGTATACATATAATAAGTGAAATAACAAGACATATACTCACTGGGCCAACTGCAACTGTGTGATTAGTTGAAGACAATCCTTTATCTGAAAGGATATTTTAATACCATGGTTTAACAAAGAAGTAAATAAAATAATCTTATTTTCAAACTTATTGATGCTGATTATACTTCATTAAAACTTTAGTACTTTAAAAGGGGCATTAGCTGTGTTTTGCAAAAGATTCTTTTTTTTTTTTCATTTTTTACTACTTAAATTGTCAACATACAATAACAAAAAAGAGATATGCACAAGCATAAACATTCTGATATTCCTATATATTTTGTGAAAATTGCTTGAGAAACCCAGTTTGGCACTTTTCCACTTGCAATTGATTAACACAACCTTACTATTTGTATATGAATACCACATTGGACCTGACCTTATTTTCACAGAATATATAGGAATATAAATTTTTTATGCCTGTGTATAGCTCTTTTTTGTTATAGTACATCAAATACAAGTAGTAAAAGTAGGAAAAATCAAAATACACACATAGCACAGCTAATGTCCCTTTAAACATATGTAAACATAACTTTTCAGTAAGGTTTTTACGCACAGAATTGTGCTACAACTGAACATCTTTGTATATTGATGACATACAAATATAAATATCATAAACATATCATAGTCGTAATGCTGAAAAATGATGAAAATCATTACTATTTGAAGAAAATTTAAAAACTTTTTAAAAACTGCTTGAGTACATACTCAAATTGTTTACAAGAAAATAAAAAGTGTGATTCAGAATTGTGTTGCTCAATGGTAAAAAAAATAGTAACGTATATCTTATTCGATCAGATTCAGAGGTTTTACAAATATCTATAAAGTCAGAATAAATAATATCAAAGTTGAGCTCGAGTATTGAATAAATTTTGTGATTACTTTTGATTGCATCCAAGCAACAACGTTTTTAGCTAACTATCAGTGCAGTCGAGTAAATCAGCAACTTGTGCATACTATTTTTATAAATCTGACAAAAATCTTTATATTATCTGCTGTATGTCAAAACAAATACATACGATTTTGACACACATTTCCGGAATATCCCGCTGGACACAAACACTGTGCTGTGTTTTTAGTAGGGTCTGCTTCACATTTTCCTTTTTTACACTGCAGTGCTTGGCATGGACCACCTGTTTATAGTGTTGTTGTTATAAATATGTTGGTAGATTTTTGTCATATCAATATAGGAAAACAACATTAAATACATTAAATTTATCAAAATAAAGCAAGCACCTATGCAAATAGGAAGAGACAAATGCCTATAATCCAAAGTTCCAAATGATCTTTATATTTTATGACAAAAACATCATTTTTTTTATATCAAAATCGAAGAATTAATAGATATATAAATCACTACATCTATCCAAGATATATGTCTGTATAAATATGATAAACTGAAGAAATTAAATAAATATTGGATGGACTTATAACACCAAAATAAAGAATCCCTCTATAGATAAGAGAGACCAATTTTTCGATTCCTCACAGTCTATTTATAGACGTGTATATCTGCACTAAAAATGGAAATGAAGTCGACTATAAACAAATAATGCAGGGAAATGTTATTTCACTAAATGATAACAGATGTTAAAGGTGCATTAGTTGGTGTGTTTTTTTTTCCTTTCATACTACTTAGATTGATATACAATAACAAAAAGAGATAGAGATATACACAGGCATAAAATATCTTAAATTCCTATATATTTTGTGAAAATTGCTTGAGAAATCCAGGTTTGTCACTTTTTCACTTGCAATTGGTTAACTCAACCTTACTATTTCTATATGAATACAACACTTGACCCGACCTTATTTTCACAAAATATATAGGAGTATAAGACCTTTTTATGACTGTGTGTAGCGCTCATATGATATTCTACATCAAGTAAAAGTAGTAAAAATAGAAAAAATAGAAATAGTTTTTGCAAACACAGTTAATGGCCCTTTAAGTAAAGAGAACTGATGCCTTGGAATATTATATTCATATTAAATAAATAGTTTGTTACTTTAATCATTATGGTCGATATGACTATGATTTCAATCACTATTTTACAGTTCGTTTTTTATGTCCTTTTTACTTATCATAAATTTACCGTTTTCAGGCCAATCTATTACCAAACAGCTATATGTATACCTGTGGTTTTGTTGTTGTCTGGCACTACATCCACAACAAAACATCGTGTACTTCCCATCTCACTAAAATTAAGCAAAAAGGTAAATGAAAACAAATGGCATTTATCATCCTTGGTGACAGGGGATGTTTACCACTCCACAACTGATCCCTCTTCCTGATTTATCAGGTGCTCGGTATTTGTCCTATATTCACCATGTTTTATATTGAAGACCTAATCGGCAAGGGATATGTGCCATTCTATGACAAGTGATCCCTCCCCTGGATTTTTGCTACAGTTTCGGAATTTGTCCTATGTTCACCGTGTTTTATATTATGTTATTAATTTCCTTACAGTTAATGCATTGGTATATATGATTTTTACAACTATATGATAACTACACAAATTGTATTATAAACTGTATATTTCTTTTGGCTAATAAATAATGTATTTTATCATTTTACATTATTTTAATAAAATCAATTATCAAAAAACTTACATTTAAGTTTTATTGATAAAATGTTCATATAATAAAATATATACACAGTTAATATCGATATTCTTGAAAAATGATGAACAAATATAGACATATATATCAAAGTAACAGTTTCACATTACCTCCCTTTAATAGCCTGCAGACAAAGGTTCTTTCTCCCACTATTTCCTGTACTAGGACGTATAGCTACATCTGTCTGACAAGTTTTTGTACCCGAAGATTGTGTTGTCGGTTTTGATGGCGTAAATGAATGAATGTTTGATATTTCTGAAGGTGAAACAGCTTTTATAGCAGCACTGTAAGAAATGAAACATATTTTAATTTTATGCCTCCGTAAATTCTAAATGCACCAATTGATCAATTTTAAAGTATTTATTTAGATGCCAAGTTCACTTACCAAACTTGATCTTTTGTAGTTGCTACGACCGGTATGTGACAGGTTGTACCCATGATGCATTGTATAACAGAACCAGCTGGTAACGTTGGTGATACTATGTTACTTTTATTCTGTAAGAAAGTAAATTAGAAATTCAGGAATGTTGTATTATAATACAATAGATACTAATTTATCATGCTTTATGATTATCTATATCAGTCAAAATGCTATATAGATTATATGAAGATGTAACGTCTGTTTTAGCGTATCTAACATGATTTTTAATTCCGCTAAAAGTATACATACAAATACTATTATATATGTGGGTGTGTGCATGATTCAGTATGTTCAAATGAAAAATTGTACACACAAATTGGATATTGAATACTTTCTGTCAACTAAGTCATTCTTTATTTTATTTATTAGACTTACATTGGCGTTTTACTTACATTGGAGAGCACTGGAGTTGTCACTGGTGCTACTGAAAAAAAAGTATCGTTGAATATAAGACTACATATTGCAAAAAGATACTTAAATTGACATATACACAAAACTGAAAGTCAGAGACACTTAAAACTATCATGTATGTTAAGGTTTTGTAGCTTGTATTATTTTTATCTTTCTATTACAGTACTCAGTTATGTAGTAAAACATTTTTCTTACCGTCTTTAACGTGTAGGGTCAGACACACCTCATCTGTATTTTTGCTGCAATATGTATTATATATATGCGTTCATCATATTTTCTATCTAGGCGTCAGTTCCGTATATTCCATTTACATATTTCAAAATTAATTTCAATGTCGCGGCATTTGAATTGTAAGTGTTCTTATCTGTTATTCTCCTATTGTTATTCAATATAAATGTTTGTGATGTTCTTTTTAATTCTTTCTCTAAAATTACGACCGACATATTCTGATTATTTCAAAAAAATTGAATCAATGAAGTATATATTTTGACTCACCCTGTAGAATCTGATGTCTGCACACATACAGAACTGTTACCACTTTCTGTTGGCGTTATCTGTACTGTTGATATCGTTTGTTTTGCTGGGTCTGTGACATTTTGAAGTTTGATAGGACCTTTGATATTCCCTGGATCTATATGACCAAACTGGATTGTATTCCTAAACATGTATATTTTATATTGTTGAATGTGAAGATAATGTAAGCATAATCATAATATAATAAATTATTGAAACAAGATACATGTAATTCAACGATTTTTTCAATTCAATTCTCGATACATCATAATGTGTCACCACATATTATCACAATGTATTTCACTCTTCATACTCACGGTCCAACACTCGATCCTTTCACCGGAAGTTGAAATAAACATGGTTGATTCTTCACGCATTCTATTTCCTTTGGCAAAGCAGTATCAACAAATGCCGTATCAACCTAGTGTAATTGATATTCATAATTTTCTCTTTTAATATATTACAGAAATGTTTGTATTATAAATATTGTGAAAGCGTGTTAAAAAATATAAGCTCGATCATCAATCAAATACCGTTAGAATATATGTTGTTCTTTTTTCTAAGATACATGCCTTTACGTGGAAATTACGAAAACGTATGAGGGACATATTGCAGCTTTAAAGTTGAAATATCAATATCTTTGCAAATTATATTTTCCAATTTTAATTTTTGATTTTCTAAATTTATCATTCTCGGTATTTTTCCAACTTCATTCTCAGCTTTCCTATTTTTCGGATTTTTAAATACTTGAATATTAGATTATAAAAAGTAGCTTTTTCCCGAGTTTAAAATCGTTAACAAAGGCTTAGATGAATAGAAACTGTCAACGATGCCATTTAAATTGTCGGATACAACTCTAAACTATTTCAATACAATACAAATATTTCTGAACGCTAAATAATGTGAATTTTGTGAGTTCAACCCTAAACATAGGTTTTCAGATACAAAATAACAAATGTATTACAATACAGTATTTTTTTTGTTAAATTGTTATAATTGTAATAATGCACGTGACCTCTAGGTCAAACACTCCGAGAACATTTACCATGCATGTTGGTATGATGTTTATTATACAAAGTTTATGTATATGAGAGAAATTTTGCATAAAATCTGCATGTAAATACTTCGCCGACGACAGCTCTTATTGATTAAGTACGCTTCCGTATAAAACTAGTCAAATAACAAATTAAACGAAAGAAAGTAAATGTAGTAGTCATCAACATGTTAATGTTTGAATGTATTGCAGGAATTTCAGGAAAATATTCTCCGGTACATTTTGGCGTGTTTTATCTTTCTCGGATGTTGTAAAAAATGAATCGAACAAAATACCGTTAATTTACTATTATATAAGAATATGCGTATTGGGTTTTTTAACTGAAAATTATTGGGACAGAAATTGAAATTAATTTCCATGCTAATTATCTCTCAGAATGATATAACAGCATCATACTCAGGGTTTCACATATATGTAAATACGTTTATTGTTAGCGTTGGGAGGGAGCCGGCCTGGCTCAGTCAGTAGCGCATTCGACTCTTGATCGTGAGGTCGAGAGTTCGAGTCCAGCCGGCGGCAGGTCGGTTTCCTGTCCTTCGGATTGAGACAATAAAAACCGAGGTCCCGTGTCATAATAGGTGTCGGCACGTTAAAGAACCTTTACTGCTCAATGGCCGTAAGTGCCGAGCATAGGTCAAAATTTGAAGCCATTCACCGGCATTTGTTGACGTCTCCATATGAGTGAAAGATTCTTGAGTGGGACTTAAACAACGATAAACAAACAAACAAACAAGCGTTGGGAGGTGTGTTGTCAACATTATCACTCGTAAAACAATAGAACAACGACATATTACTGCGGTTTAAGCTCTTTTCACCTCTGATGCAAAGCACCAGACAGACAACAAAACATTCTTCCCGATTCAGATCTTATCCAGATCTTATAGGACTCTACCCGAAGATTGAAACGAAGGTAACTATCTGTGTACAAGCCATGTATGAGTGTTATAACTTATATGAAAGGACCTAGAATTGTCTACCCTTGTTCCACCCAGTGTAAAGGCGCATCAACACACTTATCCATTATTGAATTTTAGTGTAAAGCACCTTACTGGACAAATATGATGGGTGACAACTTGTATTGAAATGATTTTCTATTATACACTTACATTTACCGGCGCATTTGAAGGTCTGGGTATCAAAACAGAACCATCTGTAAATACAATAGGATGTAAATTAGTACTGCTTGTAAACAAATGTCACTGATACTCTAATTCTGTTTTAATTTATTTCTTAATATATTTACAATTCAACTGTAGACTAAAAATTAATAATAATTACTCCAACTGTTGATCACTTTGGCTTCATCAATTCTACATCACAATGATATACTAAATTATATACAAATCATAGATTGTAAATAACTTACTGTTATGTTGACACTTATCCCCTGTATATCCAAGATTACAGATGCAGATAGATCCAGAAGGATTAGCTATACAGTAACCATTCCCTCCGCACTCGTTTGGTGAACACCCCATAGCTGGAGTTCAAATACATATTGTTGAAATCGATTGTTTAGGTGACAATTCCAATATAAACAAAAGTTTGGAAAACATAAATATGACTGTCCAGGAGAGGTAAATGATATGAATAATGATCAAATCCAGAAATTATTATCAAAGATGATGAAATTTTGAATTAATGTATCTGGTGTTACTTTACTACTTGTTCAGACAAACATGTATCACAAGAAAACTACCTACCTTTGATATCAGGTACAACATTGATAGTCACACATCGTTCTTCTTCCATATTGCTGTAAGAAATATTGACACTATTTGTTTTCAATTTTGATAAGTGTTATTGAATAATCATGTTTCAGTGAAAACGAATTTATGAGTGGAAAATATAAATGTATGTATTTACATGCATGTTGTTTTACTTTTCGTGATTATACGTCCAGCCAAGAATAATTCACTCGTATGAAGGTGTCACGTGCCATTTTTTTGTGCTATGGACTGAAGCTTTTGCTGTGAGGGTTCACATCTGTTGTGACACGGGACCTCGGTTTTTAGCTAATCTAATGGATCCTTGACTTTCACTTCTTATGATTAGTAAATACACCTCTGGATTTCCAGAGGTCGGTGTTTGTCACCAGATTTGTATCCTGGACATACTGAAGATTTATACTCGGTATCTGATATTTTGTATTACTACTTTTTCTGTAGCCTCAAATATGTCACAGCACTTGCAATCGAGCAAAATCCCCAGCGCTTGTGATTCTGACTCCCTTACACTATATTACAGCATTTGTGTTTTACATCGAAACACAAACTGCTAAAAGATTGCAGCTTGGTAATGGGGAGGAGAACATCCGGAGAAAAATCAAACTGCTACCTTGTAGCTGCAGTGTCCATCTGTACACATATTTGTTTGTGATTTTCTGCAGGTTTTGTACATGTCGCAATATCAGAAACACATGTTGTAGCGTCCACTGGTATTGTTTCAATTATAGTCGTACACGATGTCGTTGATGTTTGCCGGATAGTTTTGCTGTTGAAGTAAAATATTTCGCAGTGTTTCATTAATTTAGACAACTACACAATGACATATTGTTATATTCTATATATCTGAGCATGGTGGTCTGAAATTAGAGAATGATTATACACTGAATTCAAATACATTATTAAAACTTTATGAATTTTACCTACTGAATCTTCTTTAAATGATAAAAATTAGTAAATAGCACAATATATTTACATTTGTATTTTCGGTATGTTTTCGGAAATTAAAGATACTTAAGCCAGAAATAAAGGAAAAACTTACTACTGTATGTAAGTATGCCTGTATGCCTTTCATGGTTATAGGACATTTATATTTGTTTAACTGAACACATATAATATTATATGTGAAAAATTTTACCATGATCCACTGCTGTTCTTCGGTGTATGAACCAGAATATGACAAACTGTATTCTCCTCACAGTTCGCAGAGGAACCATCCGGCATTGTTGGCTCCAACATTTTCTTCGTAAATAATAATAATAATAACTATGGTCATTGTTTTGATAAAATTTTAAGATTGTTAAGTAATCTTATTTTTATTGTCAGCCCTAGCCCAAAATAGTTTTAATTTTGACATCTAACAGCTTATTCGGTTAGTCAAGACACGATCGAAAACTAAAATATTGATCGATCTGACTAATGTCAGGAAATACTGACACGTTTGATAGGACTACTGGCTTTAGTTCAAACACGTAACATAATTTAATGTGTATATTCATTATGCATCATAGAATAATTTCTCTTAACAACTAAATAAAGTGCTAAGAATTGAAACTGATAATTTGTCTGTGTACTGAGTTATCACAAGAAAAAAGACAGGGAAGTCACTAAACACGGCGAGACATCCCCACAACCACTCCCTGTCAAAATTTTACAGTTTACAAAATGCATTCCCGTCTTCCTGAAGACATGTTTCTATATGTCTATTCCCCTTTAAGTCTGAATAACCTATAAACTTATAAAATTCAAATAATTTCTGCATATTTGCTAAACATGGTCTATCTGATGCAAAGCTAGTTTCATCGATCTATGATTAAACGAGACGGTTTAGAACATTCAAATTATTACCGGTAACAATTCAGATCAATTAATGGATAATTTTTAAGCGCATGTACAAGACAAGACAAGCCAGTAATGAGTTATACATCACCTTCAAGTAAAATTCCAGACAGGATAACATAAACTCATATGTAAAAGGAATGTAAGGAATGACATAACATTCCATAACATTTAATGGAGAGCTTAGAATAATGTTGTTAAAACTTGTTGTTCAATCCCATTTGAAATTATTTAAATGAAATAAGTTTAAACTAATGATACAACATGAAGGTAGAATTCACAGCAATGAAAGCTGTATGAAGAGTTCCAGTGACATGACGATGTAACGGGCGGAACTGGGTAAGCAAGAACAAAACTTAACTTACTTTTGAAAATGTGATGCCGTCAAAGCTTTGATAAACTTCATAAAACATTCCATATCATGGAATATTTCCTTCAGAGCTCTTAATCCCGATTAGATGCAAATCGCTCTACATAACATATGTATAAAAATCTCAGATACCAAAGTATAAAATGATAACAAAACTAGTATATACTTACCTCCGATAAACTGTTTCCGGGATTGGAACCTGGACCAGTTATATTGACTTTGAAACAAACTTCATCTGTTTTATTACTGAAACAGAAATTAATGTTACCATTTGTCCGCCGACATTGACTGAATTTATCGATTTTCTGTTTGATATTATCGCAAAAATGTTTCTGATAAATGACAAAAAGGTAACTTACCTGCCAGCACCTGTATGTACACAAGCTGTTTGTATTCCTATATTTGGACTTTGGACAAATATATTGGCTGTATATGTTCCATTTGTTTTTCCTGGATATTTTGTGGTGTTCATTGGACGTTTTACTATCAAGCTATCAGAATCCATATTGGGCCTGAGAACATAAACAGGAAAAAAATCTTTTTTTTTTTCTTCAACTCAAAATGATAAAAATCAAACCTTAATTGTGTTTTAAACCCAAACGAAACAGCTCGGCTGTTGATCTTATAGAAAATACCACTCATCATTTAATTAATTACATTAACAAGTGACAAATCTTAAAAACCTGACTGGATAGAATATATCAAACATTCTATATATACTTAAAGGCATAGAAGCTGTGAAAATGGATTTTTTTTGTATCAAAAGTTTCAAATATTCGAGGTTTTATAGAAGTAAAAAGTTCTTTAAAATCCGGAGTTGTAAAATACGTGATATAATTTCGTAATTTGAATAATGGGTTAGTTAACATTGGATTCTTTCACGAATGCAAGGAATATCAATAGTCGGCGTATTTCATTCATACTAGGCAATATATTTATGAAATGTTAAAAACTTCTACGGCGGTATACCTTTTCAGTTTTTTTTAATCTAAAATTAAGTCTAATCGCAGGATGTATTTTTTATCAAAACGATGGACTATATACCTTTAATTTTGAATGTTTAAATCATTTTAAATTTTAGTAAGACCATGATACTCACGCCTGATTTGGATCCCCTGACACAAGAAGTGGTATACCACATACAGAATTAACTTGACATGGAATAACATCAGGTAATGCTGTATCTGTAAATTTAGGTGCTGCTCCCGCAACCTGTAATCAATGAAATTTTCCTTTTGTTTTTATGGAGATGTTTTAGCAGAAAAATTAAAATAATAAATGTGCAATTGAATCCAAGCAGTAAAAATGAATTAAGGCATGATTATATGCTATAGGATATTATACTTACGGTATCGACGGCAATGGTGTGGTTGGTTGAAGACAATCCTTTATCTGGAAGGTAGAGTTTGAATTTACGTCAGGTAATGTCATAATCATCTTGATCTCTTTGATTTAGGAAGGACAATAAAAGGACGAATGACAAAAAATAAATGTTCTAATTAATATAAAAGATTTGTGCAGAATGTATTTGTTGCTTATGATTAAAACTTTCGTTTCATATTGATAATGATATTTAGTATGAATATACCAATGATGCCGCAATTGCTAGGCATGATCATGTTTTGAGGACTTCCAAGACGAGAGGGATGAAATGACAATCGAAAAGGGAAAAGGGGAATTGAATGATAATATCAGCTCTTTTCTAATCACATTGAAATTAGGATCTGCACTGAAAGTAACAATATTTTTTTTTACTAATTACATACCGTAATATGATAACAGGGAAGATTATAATATCAATAACAATAATAATAATAGTAATAATGGCAATTGTTTGTACGTACGGTTTTGGCAATTATTTCCAGAAAATCCGACCTGACACATACATTTTGCCGTGTTCATTGTAGGATCTGCTTCACATTTACCGTTAACACACTGCAATGCTTGACAAGGGCCACCTGGTGAAATCAGATTTACATATTGATGTCCATGTTATGATTATCCTTTTAGCATTTTTATTTCTTTAAATAATAAATATTCTTTATCAAGTATCCTTCCTCGATCAATGTTGATGGCAACATGGTTACCACTTATTCATTTTTTTATTTTGTCGAACCAATTTTAAATATAATAATTAACATGCATACATAGAATAATTTTATTCTTTATATGAAAACAACTTCCATTTGCTATTTATTCCAAACAAGATGGAAGTAAAAAAGCAATAACACAAAACATAATTTCAACAGCACAGCGTACCTGTAGTCTTGTTGTTTTCTGGTACGACATCTACCACAAAACACCACTTGTTTCCTGACTCTCTACAATTAAAATAGATAATCATAAAACACCGTTTTTATTCAAAATCACTGTGTTCACTGTGTACTACTTTGACGAGGATTCGTTCCTCACGTATTTCATTTGGATTTGACTGTGGGTTCATGACGGGTGTGACCAGTCGACAGGGGGATGCTTACCCCTCCATGGCACCTGATCCCACCTCTTGGTTTTCAGAGGTCTGTGTTTGTCCATTTTTAGTAGATTTTTATCTTTATATTATATCCTAAGGATTTATACTTTGGTCTCTGAGATTTTTAATATTAGTATACAAAATGTATCCAAAGCAAGTTTTTAAAAAATATCTTTAAATACGGTTGTGTTCGTTTTACATACTGAATATCAATATTTCACAGTATATACATTTAAATACTATTTCAAAGATATTACATACAAATTTAGAATAATTTTATAATATTATTCATCATATTTCATTACTGTAACATCATAATCATTGTATTATATAATAAAACATCAACATAAATTTAAAATATACATTGAAATACATGTTGAAATACATTTGTCATATATAATTACCCTCCTTTAACAGCTTGTAAACAAAGGTTCTTTTTCCCGGTAGTTCCTGTACTAGGACGTATAGCTACATCTGTCTGACAAGTTTTTGTACCAGAAGACTGTGTTGTCGGGTTTGATGGAGAAAACGAATGAATATTTGATACTTCTGAAGGAGAGGCCGCTTTTACATCAGCACTGAATTGAAAAATATATTATAATATAAAGTCTATTGTTTCGTTCATTCAACAGTCTTTCCGAGGAAGCGATACATTTTAGAGTAATTCTTTAGATGCCAATTTCACTTACCAAACTTGATCTTTTGTTGTTGTTACAACCGGTATATGGCAAGTTGTACCCATGATGCATTGTACAACCGAACCAGCTGGTAACGTTGGTGATACTATACTGCTTTTATTCTGTAATGAAGGTAATAAAATTTTCATTTGTTGTTCACATTAAACAATTAACACATCTTCTTCTATATAAGACGTCATTACCTGCAGGTGCATTACACCTGTAGTGCTTATTCATTTACTGTTTGCATCAAATGCTTTTTATTTTACATTTTATTAAATTCACATATATTTCATAGTTGAAATTCAATTGAGGACACACACACACACACAAACACACACACACACACACACTTTCATTCTCTCTATATCATCTTATGTGTACATACATAATTGCATGAAGACAAAGTGAAATAATACAACCAAATTCAATTCTTTGATCAAATAATAGTGCTAATCAGTATTTCATCAATTATACTCACACTGGTGGAAAGTGGAGTTGTTACTGGCGCCGCTGGAAAAAAAATTATTAAGTTTAGTCTACATATTTAAAAGAAAACATATAAGCTGCCAAATATTATAATTACTGGTACATGTACAAATTGCCAACCGTCAAAAAGTCCAGAAGACAAAAATACACAAATGGTGAGTACTGGACAAACACTGAACCTATAAAAAAACTAAATGTTGGGTGGGAAAGCGTCATCTGGGAGAAATCGTCCTCTGCCGACTAATTGCATCTACTATTAGTACAATCAAATCAAAATACAAATAATAATTAATTCTGATCATAATCGGAACAGACGAGGCAACAACCTCTATCACACCAGTGAAATTTTGTCACACCAGTGATATTTCAGCTTGTGGAAAATGATATATTTGGTCACCATATCGTCCGTAAAACATGCAGATTCTCATATTTTTGTGACAATAATTCATCACTAATAATGTTGAATTTTGTATATGGCGCCTCCGTGAGTGGCTTAGTCCATGACGTCTCTCACCGCATGTCAGTGCAGGGTTGAACCCCGCTGAAATATAAGCTGATTTTGTGTGTAAGTTTGCCAGTGTAGCGGATGAGGGCCGGTACATTATACATGTAGAGGAAGTTTTTGATTTTGGTTTTTTTTTTTTTTTTTTTTTTTTTTTTTGAAAATGTTGTTATTTCACTGTAAAAATTGAAAGTTACTTTAAGCAAAAAAAAAACAACAACTCACAATCTTTTACACGAACGATCAGACACACCTCATCTGTATTTTTACTGAAAAAGAATATCATTGTCAGTACATAAACGTGAACTTAAACCTGCATGATTGCTTTTATTCTTCATACTTTTTCCACATTATTTGATTTTATTTGACTAAAATTTCGGCACTACAGTAACTCCAGGAAGGTAAAAAATAATTAAATAAGATCAATCAGTTTTGGATCAAACAATTAGTACATGTTAGTTAAAAATTCACTGAAAAATCTAAACATTTGAAATTTGAAGAAATTTATACGTTGGGAGTCGTGACCGAAAAGGTCATCATTTCTGTTCCTTTCATATTAGAGGCGTCCCATACAAAATAAAAGGACAATTACCTGAGTGTTGTTTAGAGAATGAGTTATATTTTCCAAAATTTTCCACACGACACATACATTCAAAATGCATAATGCATGTCGAATGACGGTAGACTACAACTTCGAATGGAATTTTTCGATTTCAATTTTCATTACAATAAATAGTTCAATTAATTTTCTGTTGATTATGTTTGTTCTATTTCACTTACTTCATTTCTATACATGTACTTACAACAATACGTTCTTGCTGTGGTTCAGCATTTCACTTAATATCAAGTATTCGTATTTACATGTCCGTAAGACTTACCCAGTAGTATCCGATGTCTGTACGCACACAGTTTTGTTACCACTATTTGTTGGCGTTATATTTACTGTGGATATTGTCTGTTTTGTGGGATCTGTGACGTTTGTAAGAGTTATCGGACCTTTAATACTTCCCGAATCGACATGGCCGAATTGAACTGTATTTCTGAAATGTTACCAGAACCAAGTATCATATACAATTGGTTATAAGTTCTTGCTAAGAGTATTAAGGCCTTCATAACAATTTATAATGAGAGTATTTAGGCTTTTACAACACTTTTACAACACTTTTACAACAACACTTTTACAACACATCTACCAGTATATCAGTAAAACTATTATTTCATAGATTTTTGAATATTTCTATAAATCATTATTCTACCACAAAATATTTCCTGTTTGTTAAACACGTGTTATTTAGTGCGTCATTGAAGACTCACCAGGTGAAAGGTTTTATCATTTAAGATGCTTTGTGAGTTCTTTACATACATCCATGCAGGAAAAGGTGGAGAAATAGGTCTCTTGATTTTTATTTTTTGAGCATTATAACTTTGGTATTACGTTTATAAAATACGTATTGTTCCAAATTAACGCGAATAATTTCAACTCATTGACATATGTTTACGCGAAAATAAGATATTGACCTTCGAGCCTTGCAATATTTTAAAGAGCACTTTTAAGATTACACAAAATGGTTTACTCTTTTTACAGTGGTTACTCTTAAACGGATTTAAGAATACATTTAGGTTATTTTTTGACCTTGTATAATACCACTTTTTGGTTCAGAACTCTACCTATATTTTAAATTCGAGCACAACTAATAAAGTCTTATTGACAGAAACATTTGTCTTGAGCATTTATTTTGACCTTCTTTAGCTAGGCTATGGTATTATGTTGATAATAATTACTGTATATAAAAAATCTCAGATACCAAAGTATAAATCTTTAGGATGTCAAGTATACAGATACAAATCTGGTAAAATGGATAAACACGGACCTCTGGAAACCAAGAGTTGGGTTCAGGTTCCATGGAGGAGTAAACATGTTCATATATATATGTTCATGTATATTCGGACAGTTATGATCGTTTGATTCTTTTTCATATTTAAATTTAAGTGTAAATGCCCTATACTTACGGTCCTATTGCTGAGCCTTTCACTGGTAGTTGGAATGAACAAGTCTCGTTTTTAATACAGACTATTTCTTTAGGCAGTACAGTATCAACAAAAACCGGATCCACCTGAAAAAGTAAATGTTAATGAATTGGCGGAAACACAACAATGTTGATAGCAAAAGAACGGAACTTATTTTATAAAGTGACAACGATACTTACATTTGTTGGAGCAGTAGATGGTCTCGGAATAGGAACGGATCCATCTGTAATATGATAATTAAGGTTTGTGATAATGTATTTTCTTATAAGGTAAAAGGTGTAAATATTTTTTTTCATCACAGTTTAGGATACCTAAAATGATACCCCAATTTTTATTTTTGTTTAGATATTACAAGAACTGCAAATAAATCTAGTATTTTGATTAAAACTTACAACTGGTAACTGTATATAAATGATAAAAGACCTCTACATCCAAATAAATCCTTTACTTACTATTCAGTTGACATTTCTCCCCGGTATATCCCAGAGAACATACACAAGTAGGTCCTGTCAGGCTGGCTATACAGTAACCATGGCCATTACATTCATTTGACGAACATCTAACAGCTTAAAAAAAGACAAAGAAACCCATCGAGATCAGATTTATGCGTTAGTTGTCTGAATTATTCTAATCAATATAATGGAGTGCAAGTATGAAGTAAATTGTGAATATAATTTTAATTAAAAAAGACACTATTCAAAAGTCAAGTACAATTTCAACTAATAAAACACAATAAGAGAAATAAATATGAAGTGTACATCAGTATAACATACTGAACTGTAAAAGTAAACATTTTTTTCAGCAACACTTACATGGTATATCAGGAACTATATTCACTGCTATACAACGTTTTTCTTCCTTATCACTGAAATAAACAAAAATTTCCTTTATACGTAATTAATGCCAATATTATTCCATAAATTTACAGTCAAAAAGACATCACTGTTTCGAAAGAAGTCATCATATAGTCAGTAACATACATTAAGTATATAAACATACAATATAATATAAACGAATATTAAAAGAATGAGGTAAATCGCCATCAAGATTCGTTCATCAATGTTTTCTAACTGCTTCTTCTGGAAGTCTTACTGTAAAATGTCTATTAAACACTAAATCGTTTCGCAGCTATTCAACTTTATAGAAAATATTTTGTTCAATAATTATGCGCATTTTTTAAAATTCAAAACCCAATGTAAAATCACATGTCTTGCTGAATCTGTCTTATTTTTTAAATCCATACTTGAAATATACCTATATGGTGATAAGATTTTGGTCTGTAGTATTTATTTCCTTCATAAATTCCCTGCAACGGATCGTTTCACTGATACAATTTTTTTTTTAAAATTGCTGTCTAGTAAATGCATTATTAGATATGGTCAAAGTGGATTTATTTCTGATATTACACATATGCATATCCGTTAGATATGCTGTTGAAGTATAATAAGTATTGTTGACTCTGATATTATATACTTTTTTATTTAAAGGTACCTTGTAGCTGCAGTGTTCATCTGTACACATATTTGTTTGTGATTTTCTCCTGGTTTTGTACATGTCGCAATATCAGAAACACATGTTGTAGCGTCCACTGGTATTGTTCTTATTATAACTGTACACGACGACTGTGACGATTGTTTAATTTTCTTGCTACAGAATAAATCAACAAGAAACTTAGATAACCATAACAACAGGTCAATATCTCAATATCTAAAAACATTGAATTTTTAGTTTATTGGAGTTCTTGTTAACTTTTGATTAAACATAATGTTATTTTCTCGAGGATCAAATTTCTTCTGTTTACACTGTATTTCCAAATGTAAGAATAAAGTATATGTTACCATTCGCCACTGCTATTTTTAGGGGTGTGTACAAGCACATGACAAACTGAATCCGCCTCACATTTTACAGACGATCCATCCGGCAAAGTTGGCTCCGTCATAGGCTAAAGAAGAAATAAAATTAGCGATATACCACTTTCAATATCAATTCAAACTCAAGAACAGAATGTAACAAAATAGTACTAATAACAAATTTGAATTTTTGTCATTATCATAATTTTTGTAAGAGATTAAATATGGCCTATCACAGAACTTTATTAAATTCTATTTTTGCATTATGAAATATCTCTGTAAAGTGAAAAAAATATTATTCAATATGTGTTTGAAATACATCCACAATTAATACGCACTAAATGAAAAAGAGACGTAGCGTCGATGCTCTATACGTAAACTATATAAACCAGTGCCAAAATAAGAGTGTTTTCTTCACTTAATTACATGGCTTCAGATAGATGATCAACGCATCAAGTTATCAACAACAAAAAGTTAATACGAAAATAAAACTTTTCATCTTGCTACCCGGCAATCTGTAACAGTAAGTTCATTTTAATTCTAATCGTACTTTTATCATACCTCTGAATAGTTCTGTCTACCGCCTCCTCCACCCGTTACATTAACTTTGAAACAGATTTCGTCTGTTTTATTACTAAAAAAAACAAATATATATGAACATTTTATATGGGAAACAAATATATTCCATTAATGATAATTAACATCTAATGGTAAAAACATTGAAGCACGTTTTCTCTAAATTCCATAACTATATGTACACGCCACTTAAAATGCATGTAAGCTTATCGATATAATTTCAAATTTCCACTTACTTGCCCATTCCTGTATGCACACAAGCTGTTTGTATTCCTATATTTGGACTTTGGACAAATATATTGGCTGTATATGTTCCATTCGCTTTTCCTGGATATGTTGAAGCGTTTAATGGGCGTTTCACAATAAGATTATCTGAATCCAAATCTGGTCTGTAAATATATAAAAATTCTCAGATACCAAAGTATAAATCTTTAGGATGTCAAGGACAGATACAAATCTGGTAAAAATTGACAAACACGGACCTGTGGAAACCAAGAGGTTGGATCAGGTGTCATGAAGGAGTAAGCATCCCCTGTCGACCGGTCACACCCGCCGTGAGTCCAAATAAAATACGTTAGGAACGAATCCTCGTCACAATTTATGACATATTTAGCGAGCACGATTAAAACTCGGTCGTAGTGAAGATTGTAAACATATTGAATAAAATAAATATATCTGATCAATTATGTGTTCAGGACAAAGGTACAAATCTGGTAAAAAAATTGACAACGGACCTCTGAAAATCAAGAGGTGCCATGGAAGAGTAAGCACCTCCTGTCGACTGGTCACACCCGATGTAATTCCACAGTCAAAGCCAAATGAAATACGTGAGGAACGAATCAACGTCACAAATGGTACAGACGTTTCAACAACCGCCATCGAACAGGTAACTCAACATTTCACTTAGTGAAACAGAGTAATCGCAAACAAGACTATTACACCGACCATAAAATTTGCGGAACGTTGACATCAAGCGCGGTTTTAGATATCCATGTGTCAAAAATTTGTCAATGCGACGTGATTTATCTTCATGTGGATGTTTTATTGTTGTGCAAACTGCTTCGTAAAAATAGTGATTTTTATAGTCATAAAATACTTACTTCTTATGTGGATCACCAGAAATCAATAAGGGTATCCCACATACCGCATTTACTTTGCATGGAATGACATCCGGTAGCGCAGTATCCGTAAAAACAGGTGCTTTACCACTTCCCTACAATAATATCAAAACTTCAATATATTTTATTTTGATTGTTTTAAATGTGTTTCAGACCCCCAATCATCAATATCTAAGTGATACAATGAAGATCATTCTACGATATAATTTTGGAGGAGAAACCCCGTTTACAATATACATTGGGAATAATCAGTTTATGTACTTTCAGCTCATACCGTCGATGACCAAATATGAAAGTGTAATGCTAAAATCATCTGGCCCAGAAGGCATTACTTAAGAATACCTATGTACATGTATATATATTTGAGTCGAGAAAAAGTAGTACTTATAGATTTTTCATACAAAATATATCACATAATACATATGTTATACAAAGTGTATGTAAATTAATTATAATACAGTTCTTTTATCTGTTTACTCACAGTATGAACTGAAATAGTGTGATTCGTTGAAGATACTGCCATATCTGAAATACATAACAATACACAGAGTTACTTTTAACATTAGAATTATCTCTGGCAAATTATTCTAAAAATATCAGGCATTTTTCAATCCATTCGTACGTATATAAAATTACATACATGCGTATTGAATTGTTATTTTATCATCTTATAAGGTAACCAATAAAATGATATGTGTTGTGCATATTTAATTATTATAGATTCCATACCTTTTTGACATTTGGTCCCAGAAAATCCGACCGGACAGAGACATGTGGCAGTGTCACTTGTTACGTCAGAGTCACATTTTCCATGTAGACACTGTAACATTTGACACGGTCCTCCTGTTGAAAATAAGATGAATATTGTTCCATACTATTGAATAGGAGATATCGACTTCGATATTATTTTCCTGATATTTCATTTATGTAGTACTAAGCTAATGAATGCAAACATTCTCCTCTGGTTTACATATGATTTTAATTTAAAAAACTGGATAGATAAATGTGACAAAACGAGGTTTTTTACTATATATTTCGACTGGTTATAAAAATGTAAACTACACAAATATTTTTGAATAATAAAAACAATCTTAACCGTTATGACAAATAATATAATTAGTTATTTCAAAGCTGCAATATCCATATACTATATAAAGGAAAATTTGCGGATTATTCATTTTCAGCATAAATTTTTCTATCATGACCCTTTTTATACGACCATGTATAATTATAACATACATTTCCAAAACGATGATAATTTACCTGTGTGTTTTGTTGCATTTGGGGTGACATTTATGGTGATACATCGAGTTTCCCCCATTTCACTGAAAACAGAAAATATATGTACAACAACAACTTTATCACAAATCGATGATAACTAGTATGATTTCCGTGACTAATGAATATGAAACCATGCTTTTATTTGATATTTTCTAAACATAAAACCTACAAGTTCAAAGTTTTTGTTTCAGGTACACATGCAACATTTGAACTATTTTAAAACAGCAGATCCTTAATTTGGATATTATGTCAGCTTCATGTACTCGTATTTGGTATTCAAGTACATTTAGGTGAGCTTGCCTTCCTAAGCGTGCGAATTTCTCAATTTGTCATACATTTGACAAAATTGCAAGAAGGCAGTTAACCAGTATAATTACCTGAATCCAGTATTAATCTATATGATAACAAGACCTAAATAACCTTTTTAGACTATATATACAAGCATAACCCTTTTATTTAACAAGATTCGGTTATAACATTTTTTAAAAGATTACATAATGCAAATATAACTGTTCAAAATTTAAAAGAGCATTAACAGTGGGTTTTTTTTTCAAAAATAGTTCTTTCTTTTTTACTACTTAGACTGATATACAATAAAAAAATAGATATGCACAGGCATAAAATGTCTTAAATTCCTATATATTTTGTGAAATTCGCTTGAGAAATATTTGCCAGTTTGGACTTTATTAATTTATTCACTTGCAGCTGATAAATTCAAAGTTACTATTTGTAGATGCATACCACTCATGACCTGATCTTATTTTCACAAAATATATAGGAATATAAGGTTTCTTATGCCTGTGTATAGTTCTTAATTCTTATTGTACATCATATCCAAGTAGTAAAAAAAATCGGGTTTTGTTTTTGTTGTTTTTTTTTTGGTTTGTTTTTTTTTTTTTGTAAACACCGCTTTAAAGATTCGATTATAATTCTTTACAATAACACAATGTCAGGACCGAACCGCAGGTTTTTATGTACCTTCTATAACGTCGTGGCTGTTTCAACCATATATACTCGTGCAAATTTCGATTACAGCTTATTTCCTCTAATTTGCTTCATTTACAGATTCATAGTGGCTGTGACTTCGACATGAAATGATAATTCCTGATATTCTAGTCCATTATTTATAATTCAAGTTAAGTTGTTATTCTATGACCTACCTTCCCAACACTGGCTTCATACAGAGTGTTTTCTTGCCGGTATTCCCTATATCAGTTGATACTGCTACATCAGTGTGACATAATTTTGTAGTTACACCTGCGGCAGGGGTCATCGGGGATGATGGATTGAAAGAATGCACAGAATACGATTGTGGTGGAGGTACTGCTTTGATATCAGGACTAGAAGAAAAAAATTATAATCATATATAAGAAGATAAATAAATTATTGTAATAAAAGTGTCTTGATTTTTTTTTATTTTTTTTTTTTTTTTAAGTTTTAAAAAAAAATTAACAAATACTTACGATGACACTTACATTCATGACCTGACAAAAGGAATCTTAATCTAGAAATGATAAGGATAATAACAATGCCATATCATTGAAAAACATGTTTGCTGCGAAACAATTACAATTGTAAAATTAATACAACTTAAGCATTTTAGTTTTCAATCAAACAGCAGATGATTAATGTGCAATGAACGATAAAAAAACAACAAAATAACATTCAAAATGTTGTCATAGATACGACCGTTTCTCTGTAAATGACCCGAATCTTACCAGTTATTACTTTGGGTGGCAGTTATCATTGGAATATGACATGTCTGGCCTGCTATACACTCGAGAGTAGAATTTCCAGATAGTGTCGGTGAGATAAACTGGGGTTTGCTCTGAAAATATTTACCTCTAATTCATTATAATTAGTGTTGATAAAATCAAAGGAAAAATATTCTATTAATTCATTCTTGTTTTAGCCAATTCATGATTGAAAGCGAGATATACATCAACTTTTTAACTCGAGCGCCAAGTGACATCTCTCGTTATTTTCCATGAATACAAAACACAGAAGGAGGTTAATGGAGTTGTATTGAGTCATGATATTAAAATGATTAAGGATAAACTTACCATATCTACACTCGGTGTCGATGTCGACGGTCCTGTATCAAAAAGGTTGAAACTGATTATGTACAATAATAACTAAAACTTACAGTAAATCCCAAGTATATCTTATTAACAGGTGTTCTGATTACAGATGGTATTTCAATGACATATATGACTATTTGAATATGTAAGTATTTATCAAGACAAGATCTGAGTTTTCCGGTTCTATGCTGAAAAAGACATGTTTAATGATGAATTCATACTTACCGTCTTTTATGTGGACTTTAACACAAACTTCATCTTTATTTCCCCTGAAATAGATATTTAAAATATTCACAATATATATAATCCTCATGTACATGCAATGCTGTTAAAATTAAAAAAAAATTCTTAAATAAAACAACGAATCAAAAGAAATTGCGTTAAAACAGAGTATCCTCACTAAGACAAGTCTTCCCCTGATGATCATTTTATGTAATATATCCATGTTATGATTTTTAGAAAAATGTTATTCATCATACCTACTCTCTCGAGGAGCAAAGAGATAGAGATATGGACTCAGAAGTGGAAGTTCCCGAGCTCGATTACCGAAACAGGATTATACTTGAGACATTGGAAAAGGGTTGTGACTGTTACCTCACCAAGCACTTAAGAAATGAAACCCATTGTTCTTAACTTCAAACCCAGGCCCATATATACGCAAAGCAAACATAAAAAAATCGACTATTTGCATATTTGTATATCACAGGTCAAAATCTGTGACACCTCGCCTTTTGCTGTTGACTTATTCATTTTGACATGACGTCAACAACACTAATGCTAAATATTTATCTTACCCAGATGGGCCCAAGGTTTGTACACAAACAGTCCTGTTTCCATTTTCAGTCGGTGTAAATGTCGTTTTTGAAAGAAACTGAGGATTAGGATCCGTGATTTTAGTAATCTGAATCGGACCTTTATCAATGCCAGAATCAACATGTCCGTAGTCAACTGTTGCACTGAAAAATAAAATTCATCCAGTCTTTGAATAGACAATAACATTTCACTAGTACAGTGGAACCTTGCCTAAAGACCACCTTGCTTAGAAGGCCACCCAAGACTGTAAATACCAAGTCTCTTGAAAATATCTTAATATGTATTGAATAAGTTCAGACCCTTAAAGAACGCCTCGCTAATCAGACCACTCTGAGTCAGTCAGTCGGTCTTAATAGCAAGATTTCACTGTATTATGCAATTACTTATCCAGAGAGAGATATTGTGCCGAATCAGTGTCATTTTCATGATTTAAATTACTCTTGTTGCTTTTTTTTTAAAATCATGCTTTTACATAAAACACAAAATTTTATTAAGGCAAGTTGTGCTTTTTACATTGGAGATTCAAAGAGTGACTTACTTTCCCCCTGCTGAGCCATGGACAGGAAGCAGAAGAGAACAAGGTTGGTTTTTAATGCATTCTAATTCTTGTGGAAGTGCAGTATCTACAAAACCTGGATCCACCTGAAATATATTTTATATACGAATAGTTGGATAATTATAATTTATATTATCAAATTTAGAAATAAAACTCACCCGCCGCTTCTTAGAAGATTCTATATTGCATTGAAATATGACTAATTACCACTTTTAAACAGTTTATTTTCCAAGATTGTGAACCTATATCTTTCAAATGTGTAATGTATCAGGCAGAAATCGACAAGTATTTATACTGTATTTGATACATTCATAATAATAGTTGCAACCCAGTACACTAAATAACATCACGACATTTTTTCTTACCGTTGGTGCGCCCTGTGGACGAGGTATTGCTGTCGGTCCAGCTGCAATACAAGAATATGTAAATGTATTTGACATTTCATTCTGACTAGTTAGGGTTAATATGTACATGTATTTGACAATATATTCTAAATAGTTAGTGTTATATAACTCTAATTGAAGTTTTCAGTTCTTGTGTAACCTAAAGTGATATTTTAAAACACGATGCTTATTAGTTATATCTTTTTGAAACAGTACATAGAATCACTTGACAATCAATATATATGACAACACAAATATGTAGCTATCATTAGGCTCATTATCTCACATTATTGTCATTTTCATAATTATCATTTTCGTGATTATTATCTTCATAATGATTATTATCGTGATTTTTATTCCTTCAACTTTTATATCATCATTTCATATGATATAAACATCCAAGCTAGCAAATATGAAAATAAAGTAATATTAACATACATAATATGTTACAGTCAGGGCCAGAATAACCAAGCTTGCAAATACATTTGACTCCCGATGCAACACCGACTTCGGTACAGTATCCATGGTTGCAATTATGTAAATTACATGGAGATTCTGAAATAAGATATCCCTTCATTTTAATACATGTTTGTGTGTGATATCGCTGTTATGTATTACAAAAAAAGTAAATCTATCAATTTTAATTTTCATTGATGGTCCTTGACAATTTTGTACT
>BROG01001363.1:52500-64722 GCA_030159075.1 Atrina japonica | reverse complement strand
TTTAATTTAATGTATAACTTGAATTTGTTTGCCATGGATGTTTTCGCCCCCTTTCTACATACACATACTCGCACTGTCTTCAATCATCCATCAATCACAATAGTTACAAAGATGTTCTGAGTGCCATATTTCAGCTATTTAGCTAAGCAGTTCCACCTTCTTTTTTAAAATTCACCGTATCATCTCAGGACGATAAAACGTGCTCTGGTATGCATACAGTATTAATAAAAATCCCACATATATACCCAACCATTAATGTTTAGGACGTTTAAAATACAGCATAAAAATCTGACGAACGGGTCAGAAATGGACCTCTGGGAATTCAGAGAGGTGGAATCAAGTACATTGTAGCAGTGATAATTCGATTCCCTGTACCATATAAATTAAACAATCACACCCGCGCAAAGGAATTCAATCAAAGGATCACAACCCACCCACAGTGAAATAAGTGAGGAGAGAATCCTCGTCACAATTAATGCAGACAAAACAAGTATAATGATACGAGAGAGTAAAATGTACTAATGTGTATGCCTGGGGACACTTACAGTTTTTGTACAATTTCATCTTATTCAACTGTTTACGTTACGTAGTTGAATATTGAAACAAAATTGTTTAAAGTGAAGGGAATAGTACTTGTTTTGCACTTTAGGAAATAACCATGCGTGACCAGTAGGTCAACTCTGGGTTATATGAATATACGCGTGATACCAAAGACATCGTTACTAATATAATGGGCATATACGGCGGAAAGATAAAATATTGCCACGTCTTCCAAATTCTATCCTTAAGTTTATCTTTATGATTTTTCTTCAAATATATCTAAAAATAGGATCTACAACGATCTTTGTTAAAAGGACAATTCCTTTTCTTTCAACTACGAACGTCGGACATGTAATAACGATAATATTGATAAAACACCTTAATAATGTGTTTATGTAGTTCAATATAAGTTTCCCAGTTAATCCTAGTCTTTGTCCAGACGTTTGTGTCTCCATGATGACCTGATATACTAGGATCTGTTCAATGAACTGTCATTATGTATAAATGGCATCCCAAAATCACATTAACGAGTTTAATCTAGTTTTACTCAGTTACACCTAGTTTTCCAGTTCAACATAGTTTTCCCGGTTATTATTTATAAATGGCATTCCAAAACCACATGGACGAGTTTAATCTAGTTTTACTCAGTTACACCTAGGTTTCCAGTTCAACATAGTTTTCCCGGTCATTATTTATAAATGGCATTCCAAAACCACATGGACGAGTTTAATCTAGTTTTACTCAGTTACACCTAGTTTTCCAGTTCAACATAGTTTTCCCGGTCATTATTTATAAATGTCATTCCAAAACCACATGTACGAGTTTAATCTAGTTTTACTCAGTTAAACCTGGTTTTCCAGTTCGACCTAGATTTCCGGTCATTATTTATAAATGACATTCCAAAATCACATTAACGAGTTTAATCTAGTTTTACTTAGTTAAACCTGGTTTTCCAGTTCAACCTTGTTTTTCCGGTCATTATTTATAAATGACATTCCAAAATCCCATTAACGAGTTTAATCTAGTTTTACTCAGTTAAACTTTGTTTTCCAGTTCAACATAGTTTTCCCGGTCATTATTTATAAACGTCATTCCAAAACCACATGTACGAGTTTAATCTAGTTTTACTCAGTTAAACCTGGTTTTCCAGTTCGACCTAGATTTCCGGTCATTATTTATAAATGACACATTCCAAAATCACATTAACGAGTTTGATCTAGTTTTACTTAGTTAAACCTGGTTTTCCAGTTCAACCTTGTTTTTCCGGTCATTATTTATAAATGACATTCCAAAATCCCATTAACGAGTTTAATCTAGTTTTACTCAGTTAAACTTTGTTTTCCAGTTCGACCTATTTTTTTTACAATTAAGCCTAGTTTCTCTCAGCAACGAACATTGACGTCCAGTTCCAGTAAGGGTTCACAAGGTTCCAACTCTCCAGGTCATTTGGGTTTTACTATATGTAAAGATGTAGACGATTTAATAGAGGTTTTATGAGGATTTAATCATTATAAATGTTATTAAAATTGAATGAATTGCATATACAGTAAGTACTGATCGTAATGACTATGCTATGTATCGACAAGATTTTTAAAATAGTTATACACAGAATTGATTGATTATTTTAATTCATAACACATAACCTATAAACCGTTAATATTTGCACCCGTTAATAGGCTAATTATTATTTTTCTTTGAGAGTGGTAAATAGTGGACAAAACACAGGGTGGATTCTTCTTGAACCAATTTGTGTGTACTTAATCTAGTATACAGATTCTTCAGTGTGGCTTTGAGGAGTTTTGACTTTGTTATAAGTATACCGGTAGTATGAACAAACACTTTTTAAAAAATTAAATCTCAATTGATATGTTGATTTAATTTCATTCAAATTATTTGTTACCAGTGAAGAGACTCAAAACTCTCAATACATGCAGGTACGCTTTGGAAATACACGCAAGTGAAGGTCACACCTTCCCCTGATATCAGAATAACTCCATTGTTTCTTTGTATATATATATTTATATATATATATATATATATATATATATATATATATATAATATATATATATATATATATATATATATATATATATAGCACGTTATTCCATATATTCTAAGCACATATATCTGCATGGTTTCGATTAAATAACTCAGTGTGCTTTAGACTATAACGTTTTCTTTTATCGAAGTCCGTTCTCCATTTAGAAATGTAATTAAAACAGAGAACGAATTGTCATCTGCCGAAGGAAATATTAGATGAGAAAAATATGTAAGTCAAACATATTAAGATTACGTGAATTAATACATGTATACACTTTGTAGTTACTTGTACACATAGTGTCCTGAACAAATGAACTGATTTGGTGATATTGCCCGGGAAATGTTGCCTTGACATCATGTGTATTTATTTCACCTAATGTTATATATAATATGTTAGATATATATTTGTTTTTTACAGTTAACATACATCGTGCAAATAACATTTTCACCTTAATATATAGATATGTCACCAACTTAAGGTGAACTACGACACATTTTGTCCTCTTATATGGACTACATCAATTGAGTTGGGTTGATCTACGTGACACACCTACCATGACACGGGGTTTCTGTTTTATCCGTTTAAACCATACATCCCATAATGAATTTGTCTGAATAATAGAAAAGAGCATGCCATTTAGATACTTAGGGTTGGAAGGATAAAGTCATATCCGAAAATGTTTCACTTTGTATGCCGAATGCTTGGTGAAGAAACATCTGTCATTTGTTTAAGTATTTGGTATGGCCCAAGAGTCTGTCAACTACAAATTGCTTTAGTGCAATGAGTGTTCCTTTTGAATATACATTGTCTCCCTGGGAATGCGATTATGTTCAAATTGTATTGCATCGACAAACACGATTACATCAATAACTATTTCACTATTTTACCAAAAAAATCATTAACATAGATACTTAAGGATCGTTTTTTTTTAACATCAACGGGGTATAAAAGCAATTGCTAATGGAAAAAAACTGTGCTGCACACCAAATTTTGTTCTATGTGCAATTGCTTTTATACCCCAATGATGTTAAAAAAATGAAAAACAATCCTTATATATATATATATATTACAATTTTTCTATGAAACTGTAGTCCAATGGATACTACATTCATTCCAGAGTACTGATTTTCAGGGGATGTTTTCATATGACGTAATAACTCAACATCTGTTTTGACATGAGAAGTAGTTCCCTTTTCTGACCGCAAAACTAAATTAATTTAAGGTTTAATTTCTTTTTTCATATATCATTTTTAAAGAAACTAGTAATATGGTCAATGTTTAATACTTATTCTCAGATTTAGTTCGCGATTATTAATATCCGATCATTCAGTAGAGGAGAGTTAAATGTGTCAGAAGAGAATTGCCCCAATGGGCCGTATGCAAATGATTGATAGGCCTACCATTTGCGATTTGGATAGCAACAGATGGTCGTTGATTGCAACTCATTTTCGTTTGAATTCTGATATTTTACCAGTATAATATACCACATAAAGTTTGAGTGTGACTGCTAATATTCGTTCACGACAACTGGACGTAACCATTCTATTTGACATGTTTACCAACCTGGAAATGCCGTGATGTTATCGTAAATAGTTTAGTATATAAGCTAGTTCACTAACAAATCCTTCAAATCAATTGAAACAAGACAAATTCATATTATATTATAAGCATAATTCCAAAGTTATAATGCTCAAGACGATATCGTTTCTGTCAATTAGACTTCATCAGTTGAGCTCCAATTTGAAAAGTATGTGTATTTTCTAAAGATAAAGTGGTATCATACAAGGCCAAATAATATCTCTAAAAGTATATCCAAAATTCGTCTGAGAGTAACCACTGTAAAAAATGACTATCTTAGCTTTAGAAAATTTGAATTTAAATGGTGTTAACAGTGCCAAATATTACTTAAGTTTAAGATGAACAGCTGGTACCGAAATACCAGGTACTAGGTTTATGCATACCCTCGGGGACTCAAACGGTCCACCAGCAGTGGCAACGGCCTAGTGGTTATAAATATTATAAACATAATTCCAAAGTTAAAATGCTCAAGACAATATCGTTTCTGTCAATTAGACTTCAACAGTTGAGCTCCAATTTGAAAAGTATGTGTATTTTTAAAGATAAAGTGGTATCATAAAAGGCCAAATAACATCTCTAAAAGTATAGCCGAAATCCGTCTAAGAGTAACCACTGTAAAAAATGTCTATCACAAACTTTTCGTTTTCTGTTAAAAAGATAATTACCGATTATAGGGGTTGTAGATTTCATATTTTGCGAGGTAATTGTGTCTTGTTTATAAAAGTGATGTCGCTGATTTCTTAAAGGCTTCTATGTTAATTGTTATTGACTCAAACACTATACCTGGTCATCTGTGGGATGTAGCCACAAGGATTTGTTTGTTGATTTTTGCATGCTAGTCATCTATTGTTTTTATTTGAAATGACAAGTGTGTTTTAAGATATTGTCCCCCAGTCTAACGATTTTAATGTACATGGAGGATTTTAGTTTTACACGTACGATGTGTTACTTTAATATCGTACCCGTGTATCAACAATCATTCAAGACATACAACGTAATGTATATGTTGATGTGAAGCTAATGATACTTTGTCTTCAAAACCTTCGTGTATGCTTTTCGAGTGTTTCAAATAGTTCCAACTCATAAATAAAGCTTATAAAGAATATATAAGATATATATGATAAGACAAGGTCAGTGCATTTTGTGAAAGACAATGCCAACACCCCAAGCACGGTGCAGTTGCCGTAAAGATATACGACGGGTACTCTTAAAAGACACCGACTAGTGACCGTATCCGTGGCGTTGAAGGAATGGATTGCAAGTGGGATTTCGATTTGAAACATATGTCTACCAAAGTAAACTGGACATATTTACGAACACAATGATTCTAAATAAAATCGTAACAAGATCAACAGACTACTCGACATGTTAATGTATTAGTTAAAATTACGTACAAGGGGTATTATTATATGTACCCCCCCCCCCCAAAAAAAAAACTAAATCCGTTACTCAGAAATGATTAGCAATATCAGTTGAATCGCCCTTTGTGTAACACGCCCCGTTCCACCCTCCCAACTTACGCTCAGAAATCCGAGATGCTGCGATCGAAACATTCATTTATGTGATTGCATAGATGGCCGAGAACAGACAGGCAGATAGGCAGATTTACAGATAGATAGATAGATAGATAGATAGATAGATATATGAATAGCATAAATACAGAAATAAAAAAGCACACTATCAACTCAGTCTATGCGAACTCTCGACCATAAAATATAGGTTTAAATGACGAAAGTTAATACATTTCAATTAATTGCATAAACACCCCCCCCCCCCCAAAAAAAAATTGTCTTAACTTTGAATTGGCGAATACAATAACTCTTAGATATATTTTTAAACAGGCAGGGTAGATGAGATAATTCAATGAAATATGATTTTTTTTTTTTTTGCAAAGCGAGCTGATAAAATGAACCCGATCGACCCACAGAAATTTAAAGTGTTTTTTGTTTGTTTTTCTCATCGATTTACCTATTTTAGCTCGCTTTGTCATGTAGCTTTTGTTTTAGTTTTGTTTCGGTTATTTTCGATGTCGTGTCGCACTTAAGAGGTAAACGCAAAAGAAATTGTATGAAAACAAAAGTATACTATCCCGCTCATGCCATCAGTTACATGTTTGCTTGTTGGTTCTGATATTATGTTTTCACCATTTGAATGTATATTAGCTTAAATTGTTACTGATCATTTCATATCAGTAACATCAAAAGTATTAATAATGGTATTGCGTGACAATAGAACAACAATTTAACAGTAAACGATCTCACACGTAAACAAAATGATCAACCTTCCCCAGGTAAAAGTAGTTTATGTTTACATAATTTGATATTTTATTTACAAACACCTGTTGATAAAGTGTTATTGAAGAAGTATCAATCGATAATCAAAACTCAAGTCTTTTATAAGACGACGAATTAGATGTGTAAATTGTCTGAACATGACGAATAATTGCGAATCCCAAACGGGATATGACCAAGTGCCCGGAAGAAATCAGAGTCTACTGCGTGCATGCCATACCGATCGCAAAAGTTCCATAGGAACCTTTCTAGTCATATTCGGCGAACAGGTCAAGACTGGTGATAAGGTCAAGTTCGGTTAAATGCACAATCGATGAAAGGGAATCACTGTCTGTGGACGTGCTCCAGAAACTATGTTATGTTACTGAGAGGGGGACTTATGTTGAACAAAATCCCTGTATCGACCCAAAAACGTCTTAAACGACGACCTAGGCTTTAAACAAAGTAAGCGTGTGTAAGTAGCTTATTGGCTAGTCGTTTTGCTCTCAAATAAAACATTCATAATATGAGCATGCCCTAGCATAACGTATACGTTGTGAAAAAAAAAATTACATAGGCAGGAGAAGATGATATATTACTATTTAGAAACGGGAATTTCGTGATATGGAAATTGAAATCGTCGTGTTTGTTGTAACGGGATGTGTAAAGATTACCGTCGTTTCCAATCGACAGGAGTAAATCTGGGTAAGAAGCAAAATTAGTGAAATGATACATGTTCATGTTTCGCATTTGAATAGTATAAACACAATACCAAAGTAGCAACGCTCAAGGAGGTCGCTTCTGCCAAAGAGACATCATATTTTGAGGTCCAATTTTAGATAGATTTTCTAAAGGAAGGTGAAAAATAATAAAATCAAATACATAGCCAAATCCGTCCATTAGTATCCAATGTAAAAAGATCACTATCTCAGCTTTTGAAGAATCAATGAATTCTAGACACCTAGATACGTTTCGATATATATATATATATATATATATATATATATATATATAAATATATATATATATATATATAATATATATATATATATATATATATATATATATATATATATATATATATATTATATATATATATTGATTCTGTAACTGTTCTCTCAAAAAAATAATGTATAGATACAAAAGTATTAATCAATAGAATATCCAGGACATAGATACAAATCTGGTAAAAACGAAAAACACTGGTCTCTGGAAACCAAGAGGTGGGATCAGGTGTCATGGAGGAGTAAGCATCATCTGTCGAGCGGTCACACCCGCCACGAGTCCACAGTAAATCCAGTGAAATATATGAGGAGCGAATCCTCGTCACAATTAACACTGATGTCTCAGCAACCGCCAACGAAAAGGCAACTCAGTAATCGCAATCAAGACTGTTATATCAACAGTAAAATTTGCGGAACGTTGACATTAAAAGCGGTTTTTTATTATCCACATTTGATTCACGGTGGTTCTGGAATAAGTAACTGTACAGTATTGTTAACGTTTCTCTTCAACGGCTGTCAATATCTTGGTAAGGAGTAAAGATAAAGGCGTGGTAGAACATTTGCCGGATCCTGCTATGCATATTTGCTTATATGGGGTTTTATGAAGTTTAGGTATCCAATATAAATATGGTAGCTCAAAATCCGTATCCGTTGTAGGTATATCAAATGAGCGTAATGCGGACACGTGGTTTTGAAGGAGCTCGTCTTTTGAAAGTGAGCTACATGTGTATGCAGGATTACCAGAATTCGTTTTTAACTCAAGTTATTCTAATACAAAATTATAGTAATTTGTCTAAGAAATAAAAACTATATTATCTTAGGCTTCCTCAGTACATATTGGTCATGCAATCTACCCAGTTCTGGATCACTAAATACAGAGGGTGACGTCTTTTCATATTCCATTTAAAATTTTCGAAGACGATATTTTATCAACCATCGTATGGTTTTTAGTCATTGGGACAACGTGTCTTGTTCTACGTCTTCATGTTTAGCCCATCGTCTGCATAATCGTCGACATAATTCATAAACGTGAAGGCAATTAAAGGAACGGCTTTTGGGCTCCTTAAAATACAATTTTGAGGCTGTCATTTTCAACAACAAAAAATCTGTCGCTGTTGATGGCATGCCCGATAGGATTGTATTTAAAAGAAGATGAAGCACACGAACATGTGACAGAGCTGTGTAGAAGATGGTTGATGCCCTGGCATTGCAAAACCTATTTGTAAATGAAAAATAATAATAAAAACATACTCAGTTTATTTCGATCTACGTTTTCTTTTTTCTGTTGAATATAAATGAAATGTTTCTAAACAAAAATATGCCGGGTTTAAAATGTACTGTTCTGACCTTAAGCTGTCGTAAACATTATGGATTAGACGGAGGTAACTCTTAAGGTCTAAATGATTTATTTATATGGAGACCAAACTACCTGTAGATGAGTTATATTTACCTGTTACGCCAATCTAATGAAAAACCGATCTCCATCGCTTCATGTTTTTTGATATTCAATGTGGAAAATCTTACGAAAATCGGTTTAACGACACGTGTGTGTGCGTGCGTGCGTACGTGTGCGTGTGTGTGTATGTGTGTGTATGTGTGTATGTGTGCATGTGTGTGTGTCTGTGTGTGTGTGTGTAATAAAATATTATTCAAATAAGTTGAACGAAAACCTAAAAACTAATATATTTATGAATACCCAAAATTTCATTTTCAGGAATTGAATGAATTAAATTACTGCAAAGTACTTCATTTTCCTTTAGCTTTGTTATAAAATGGGTAAAAAGTACTCACACACACACACACACACACACACACACACACACACACACACACACACACATACACACACACACACACAATAACCCATCCCGCCGCGCGCCCGCCCGCCCGCCCGCGCGCCCCGCACGCGCTCTCTCTCTCTCTCTCTCTCTCTCTCACTCTCGCTCTCACTCATCTCTCTCTCTCTCTCTCAACTCTCTCTCTCTCTCTCTCTCTCTCTCTCTCTCTCTCTCTCCTCTCTCTCTCTCTCCTCTCTCTCTCTCTCTCTCTCTCTCTCTCTCTCTCTCTCTCTCTCTCTCTCTCTCTCTCTCTCTCTCTCTCTCTCTCTCTCTCTCTCTCTCTCTCTCTCTCTCTCTCTCTCTCTCTCTCTCTGCTCAAACAAATTAGAGTAAATGTCATAAGCGACGCATTATCCCTCTGTATTCAGTGGTCCAGAAGTAGCCACCGAACTGGATAGATTGTATTACTTATATGTATTGGTCCCAGCAGACACAGCCTAAAATAATATAGTTTGTATGTGTAAGGTACATTACTGAAATTGTTTACTAGAAGGACTAGGGTTTAATACAAATTCTGGTAATCCTTCATACGCACGTTGCTCAATTTCAAAGGACGAGATCATTCAAAACCACGTGTCCATATTACCTCCGTTTAGTTTACCTACAACAGATCCTGATTTTGAGATACCATATTTAAATCGGATACCCTGACCTGTTCTTTAATTCATACGAATCATACTTCATTCAAAAACTGTTGAATCAAAAGACGAAAAGCTAGCGGTTTCCTTTTATTTCCGTTAATGACGTTTTGTCAATCAAAAATGACAAAACGTTATGCATGCCAATGCAATATATCCCAGCGAACTAGAACTTAAAGATACTGCAGAATCAATCACACACGCTTCATACTTATACATTTTAATTATTATAGACAGACGTTAAATTATCATTTCTTATTTGAAAAACGCTACGATTTCGGTATTCCCATCCAAAATCTTCCACATTTAAGTAATATAATGATACTATTCCACAGTCAACCGCATATGGACTTTATATTTCGCAAATGATCACACTGCTAGGGAGTGTTCAACATACGGACATTTCATATACAGATAATACTGGCGGATTATTAACACAAATATATCGAAAAAGGTCAACAACCCTCACTTTTACGGAGGATGTAATAGTCTTCTATGTGGTTACTCTGTGTCTGTTGAGACGTCTGTATCTATTGTGATGAAGATTTAATCTTCACGTATTTCATTTGGATTTGACTGTGGACACATGGCGGGTTCATAGATTCCCAGCAATGCGAAAAATACGACATAGTCAATAGTATTTGATTTAATATACAGGTTTATCAACTAAGCATATTTCTACATTGGAACTTTAAAATTGATAGAGTGTCAGGTGCATCATTTTGGAAACATTTTGGATTTTGGAGTCATAAATGTAAATCAGAAGGATTTGAAAATGATGGTATCTACTTGAATTAGATTGGCTATTTTTAATACGACCGCAGTGGAGATGGTAACAATTACTAAATAGTAATCTACAGTAGATCAATATAACTACAAATTTGTAAGTTACAACTTACTACAAGTCAACAGATTTGAATGTGAACAACAATTTAACAGTGAACGATCTCACACGTAAACAAAATGATCAGTTTTCGCCAGGTAAAAGTAATTTAAGGTTAACATAATTTGAATCTGTTTCTTTTTACAAACACCTGTTGATAAAGTAATATTGAAGAAGTATCATTCGATAATCAAAACTCAACTCTTTTATAACACGACGGATAAGATGTGTTAATTGTCTCAACATGACGAATAATTGCGAATCCCAAAACGGGATAAGAGCAGGTGCCCAGGCGGTGTCAGGGTCTTCTGCTGGCATGTCACACCAGTTGCAACCGTTCAATGGAAACCTTTCTAATAAACTTCGGCGAAAAGGCCAAGACTGGTGATAAGGTCAAGTTCAATGAAAAGCACGATCGATGAAAGTGCTTCACTGTTTGTGTACATGCTCCAGAATACTATTAGATATTTCTTAGTGGGGGACTTCATAATGTTGCACAACAGTCCCGTATCGATCCTAAAACTTCTTAAACGACGATCCTAGGTGTTAAACAACGTACGCTTATTGTATATGTAGCTTATTGGCTAGTCGTTTAGCTCTAAAACAAAACATTCATAAGAAGAGCATCATCTGGCATAATGTATAAGTTGTGAAATAAGGATGATACATTACTATTTAGAAACGGGAATTTCGTGAAATGAAAATTTAAATCGTCCCGTTTGTCGTTACGGCATGTGTGAAGTTGACCGTCGTTTCCAATCGAAAGGAGTAAATCTTGGTAAGAAGCAGAATCATTAAAACGATACATGTTCATGTTTCGTATTTGAATAGTATAAACATAATACCAAAGTAGCAACTCTCAAGGAAATCGCTTCTGCCAAAGAGACGTCATCATTTGAGGTCCAATTTTTAATAGATTTTCTAAAGGGGAAAATAACAAAGAATAAAATTAGATACATAGGCAAACCCGTCCAAGAGTATCCACTGTAAAAAAAATTTATTATCTAAGCTTTTGAAGAAACAATGAATTCCAGACACCAAAATATGTTTCGATATATATAGACATGATTATCGTCACATAAAACAAGAAGTGGAACTTGAATCCCTTGCAGTTTTCAGAGCCATTGAGAAATGACCTCAAACCAACAGCGTGCACCAGCATTTATCCTACGATTGAATACATTTTGATTTCTTCAGTATCGAATATTAAACGTTTTAGGCATTTTTGTCTGAATCAACCGATATTTATTCTTATGAAATATATTTAATTTCTTGGTTATACTGCAAAATGATCAATATTCTTTACAGAGAATGTAATACTTTGTTACAGGTTACAAATGTCCGACCACTATTTTTCTGAGTGTCCCTTTGCTTCCAAAGATTCTTGATTCGGTAACTGTTGTGCAAATGAAAAATAATAATTTTATT
>BROG01001363.1:42500-50000 GCA_030159075.1 Atrina japonica | reverse complement strand
AAGACTAAAAGCTATCGGTTTCCTTTAATTCGACATTTGACTTTTCGTCAATAAAAACAACATTTATACACACAATCAAGCACACACAATTCATACTTCATAAATTGTATTCATTATAAACAACCGTGAAATTGGCAACTTAGTTATATGACAAATATTTAAGTAATGTAATGATAATATCCTACAATCACCCGCAGAGAGTTTATATTTCGGAAATGATCAAGACTGCTAGGGAGTGTTCAACATACGAATACTTTATATACAGATGATACTGACAAACTATTGACACAGATATATCGAAATATGCGTTTGAGGTCAACAATCCTCAACTTTTAGGGTCGATATAATAGTCTTCTATGTGGTTACTCTGTGTTTTCTCAGGCGTCTGTACCAATTGTTATGAAGATTCAATCTTCACGTATTTCGTTTGGATTTGACTGTGGACTTATGGCGGGTATAGATTCCCTGCAAAGCATAGTCAATATTATTTGATTTAATAAACGGATTTATTAGCTAAACAGATTTCTAGATTGGGAATTAAAAAATGATAATGTACCAGGTGCATCATTGGACATCTTGAATTGTGGAGTCAAAAATGTAAATCAGAAGGCTTTGAAAATGATGGTATCTACTTGAATTACATTCGGTATTTTAAATATTACTGCAGCAGAGATAGTAACAAGTACTAAAGAGCAGTCTACTGTAGATCAATACAATAATTTGTACAAGTCAACACATTTGAATGGTTTTGTATATATATGCATATGGTGTTGTAGATGTATGTTTCGTATTTTTCATTGGTGTAATACGAAACTATTGTTTGGTTTATATACCTTGTTGAATAAGATATCGATGTTGATACAGAACCAAATTTGTCTTATATATGTATTAATTACGCCAACCTGGTATAGTTTAGAACCTTCAAATTACAAATCAAAAGTTTCATGTTACCCTATATTGGTATTGTCAGCGACAGAACAAAACTTAAGTGTTATCCTGTATGGCTGGACACTGTCCAGTGGCAGAACAAAGCTCTCTTTGTATTACCCTGTGTGGTTTGGCATTATCAAAAGCAAAACAAAACTTGATATGTTTTACCCTGATGGGTAGTGTCCAGTAATAGAACGAAGCTTAAGTGTTGCCCTATATGACTGGATAATGTCCAATGATAGAACAAAACTTGCTGTGTTACCCTGTATGGAAGGGTATCATCAACGACAGAACAATGCTTGCAATGAGTTACCCTGTATGGTTGGGTAGTGCCCATTGACAGAGAAAAACGTGGTATGTGTTACCCCGTATGGCTGCGTACTGTCCAGTGATAAAACAAAACTTGCTATGCCTTACCCTGTATGAAGTGGTACTCTCTAGTTACCAAATAAAACTTGATATATGTTACCCTGTATGCGTGGGTATTATCAACTGCAGAACAAAACGTAGTATGTGTTACCCTGTATAATTGGGTACTGCCCAGTGATAGAACAAAATTTGCTATGTGTTACCCTGTATGGTTCGGTAAATTACAATATATAACTTGCTATGTTTCATCCTATACTGTTAGATAGTGTCAACGACAGAACAAAAGATCCCAACATTATGATATTTATTAGGTAGGTCTTAGGTAGTCTGAAATATTTTGATAAAAGCAGAGCATATTTCAGGTCATGAAAATAGACCAGCTGATATGTCGTTTCCATATAACGATACTCCTCCAAAATGCATCGTACATGGACAAAAACACCAGAGTACACACACGTCTTAACTTGTAAAAACAGCCAGTTGCTTTTAGATTCAGCATTGGAACCAAACTGTAAAAAGCTTAGAATAATTCTTTCCAACAATTCATGTAATTCTTGAAGTCATTTCTCCATCTATTGAGTGTTAAGTTAACCTTTGAGACGGTTAGTATGTACATATCTTTCTTGTATAGTGAGCGGAAATTCCAAATACAGTTACTTCATAGTTAGCAGCGTTAACATATTACTAAACAACCGGTTTCGCTTGAAATCGTTTCACAGAATGAAATATATGTTCGTCCAATATCTTCTAAGGTTACATGACAAATTGGTTGGCCCATTATTATTATTATTATTATTATTATTATTATTATTATTATTATTATTATTATTATTTTGACATATATCTTCAACTGTAACGATATCAGGATTGTGTACATTGCTTAAAATATCACTATTATTTGCCTTTTTGACAACACTAAATACAAATATTATAGTTTTCGAATAGGTGCTGCAAAATCTGCTTATACAATGGCGGTTCCTGACTCCCAAATAAAAGATATGGGGCGAGGGCATCCTGATTGCCTATGAAATATATTGTTTTCTAAATGATAACTGCTTATTGATCTCATGTTTTACAGTTATGTTTCAATGCTTCAGAAAGTTGTTTTCATAACTATTCTTTACATTTCTTTGATGTCCGTTTCATACATTGATTATTCTTTGTGACTAATTTTGTAGTTTGATATTTTTATACATAATTTTGAAATCTTAATAAAGTATTCTTTGGAACAGTAACCCTTATTTGACACAAACAAACCTCGTTTCCCTATTGAGTAACTGTTAGTCTGCATTTTGTTATCAAGTTTTTTAAATCCGCGAAAATAGATATATGTAATGGATGCCATAACTATGAATTCTCTCACTTCTGGTCGGCGCAAATTCTGGCCACCTTGGAACAAAAGCCGATATTTACTAGAGAGTCTGTTGGTTGACTTACAGAAGGCTGGTGATTTCTTCCAAGTACATCGTAGCCCGGTTTTCTCCTCCATCGATAAAAAATTATTTCTACCATATCAATGAAAAATTCATGAATGTGGGTTAAAATAAAATTCAATATATATATATATATATATATATATATATATATATATAATATATATATATATATACTATATATATATATATATATATAATATATATATATATTATATATATATATATATACTATTTTATCACACACACACACACACACACACACACACACACACACACACACACACATACCAACACACATAAACACACGCGTAGGTACGCACACACGCAAACACACATACACACGTGTCGTTATACCGATGTTCGTAAGATTTTCTACACGGAATATCAATAAAGAAGATGCGATGAGTATCGGCTTTTCATTAGATTGGCGTAACAGGTAAATATAACTCACTTCATTACAGTTCAATATATGTGAATCATTAAGACTTTAAGAGTTACCTACCTCTATTCCATAATGTTTACGGCAGCTTAATTTCAGAACAGTACATTTTCAATTCCTGATATTTTGATTCAGAGAAATTTCATTTATATTCAAAAGCAAGAAGAAAACATATAGATGAATAAAATTATTATTTTTTATTTGCAGAACAGTTACCGAATCATGAATCTTTGAAAGCAAAGGGACACTCAGAAAAAAAGGTGGTCACACATTTATAACCTGTAACATACTATGAAAATGTTGCATTCTCTATAAAGAATATTGATCATTTTGCAGTATAACCAAGTAATCAAACATATCTTATCAGAATAAATATCGGTTGATTCAGACAAAAATGTCTAAAATGTTTACTATACGATACTGAAAAAAATCAAAATGTATATAATCGTAAGATAAATTGTGATGCACCCTTTTGGTTTTGCGTCATTTCATTTGGCAATGGCTCTGGAAACTGCAGGGGATTAAAGTTCAACTGCTTGTTTTATATGACGATTATCATGTCTATATATATATATATATATATATATATATATATTATATATATATATTATAGTATTATATATATATATATATATATATATATATATATATATATATATTATAAAAGATAGATAGATAGATAGATAGATAGATAGATATTGATATGGATATAGATTTACATATAGTGACTCTATTGTGGTAAATATCTATATGACTGCATTTACCTGGATTAAATACATGATTCTTTTTTTCTTTACGTTCTGATGTGTTGTCACTTTACAGTTTGTATAATGGAAATATTCTGAATTTCTTCCTATCACACATGTCTAAGTTTTCAGTGTCTTAGTTTTATTCTTTTGTATACTGGGCAATTTATTTGTTGTTGTATGAACTGTAACCCGTCTCCTTAACTTTGTTTCTGTTTCTCCATGCATGGTGCTATACCAGCAATATATTGATGGCAACACAATACGCGCATATTGTGAATTGTGTAACTGAATTCAAATTTTGTATATCATTTAATTAATTAATTATACTGCAACTGATACTGAACAAACAATATAAATCACTGTTACCTTTGGTATATTCTAATGCAGTTTCGTAAAATCAAACAGAATTCACCCTACAAATGCTTGTTGCAAAAATTATATACACAATATCAGATGATTTCAAATACGATATAAATATGTGAGTTAATAAAGAATTTGGAGAAAACATAAAATAGGCAATAAAAAATATCGTTTAGGTAAATTGAAGAAATAATTATAGAAATCATAAATAATCATCGTCATCATCATCATCATCATTACAAATTCAGAAAATAAGAACTTTTATAAGTACTCTCCAACACGTCTCAACCTAAGTATAATTAAAATACACCAATGCATCATCGTGAATCTAGGGGAGATAATCAAATACATCATACACAAATGAATGACAATGTCTAAAAATGGTGTCAAAAATGCGTCAAAATATTGTCCTATTTTTACGTAGATATAAAACTTGAACTATAGATTGAATTAGACCACTCTCATGTATTTTTTCAATCCATACAGCAGTTCTGGAGTTGGGACTTTCAAAGACGGGTTCCCCTGGAACCTATTTGGCAACACCATAGATCCTTGATACGATCGGGCCGAAATATACATGATAACTTGACCATGGATTCTTGATTCTGTAACGTTCCCTCAATATGTTCTTCATAAATATGCAGTATAATGACAAAGCTGTCATGTGTATTTTTTCTTATCAGAGTTTTGTGGTGTATAAAGTTAGTCGTCAAATTCTAGTAATCCTAGTGACTTATTCATTCATGTTTTATATAATTTTATTTCAAAGGATGGGACTCGATGACTTTTTTTAATCTAAAGGTTTACTAAAATTGTTGAACCTCTTTGCACCAAATTCTACAATTAGTTAGCAACTGACATTCTAGTAATTTCAGCCGACATGATATTATTGTTATTTAAGGGGTTGTCTAAGATTAAACATTCAATAAAAAATAGCTTTTGTTATTATGTTTATGTTTAAATGATTATATTATGACTATTAAAATTGTCATATTGCTGTACACTGGAAATATTCAATTTGTGACCATGTTAAATATAAAGATATAACTTATTCACACAGTTTACACATTACAGATGAAATAATGCACACAACTATATCTACATGAACAAATCATGTAATCAAAAGGTTTGTTTTAAAGACAACAATGTACAGTCTGAGTCAAATAGCACTTTTATTGCCAAGACACATTAACTGTTTGCCGAGGCCAAGTCTATTTCCCGAAATGTCAATCAATAACTGTTTTATTATGCCTATAAATGTTATCACAAGAAGAAAGTACAAAATATTAAACATTGAGGGGAAACAAAGGGGAATATTAACACATGATTTGTTAAGAGGGACATATTTTTGCTCAATGATATACATATTACACTCAGAATGATGCTAGAGATGTAGTGTATTTGGTGATGGCGGAGTAACAGAGAAGTCTCCTAATCATCTCACACAGGCTATGATAATTTGCAGGGAAGTGTACAGAGTTTTAATGGCGAACCTTTATGTAAGTAAAATCAGGAAAGGTATAACAATGTAAAATAAAGTGGTTGAAATAAACATTTCTCAAACAGAACAGAATACATGGAATTAGACACGTTACATACCAATATATATAATATGGTTAATGCAATCCACACTTTCATAACATTTTACAGAAACATATTAAATGTAGGTAAAATCCATATAACCTGGTAGCGTGGAGTCCTGTGAAGCTTATTCTTGGTAGAATTAACCGTATAATGATCAAATGGTTTCTCTGCCATTGCAAGTTATGTCGATAGCACAATAAAACATATAGCAAAGGGTTTTGATTGGCTGATGTGTCAGGAACAAAAATACTTCAAAGCCGCTTTAGCTGTATCATTTTCAAAACCTTTCCCCCTCTATGAGTACTTAGATATATAGATAATAACATAAAGAATATATACACATGCATGGCATTTCTTGAATTCCAATATATTTTTGTGAAAATTGGTGATGAAACTTAGGTTTGGCATTTTTTAGATTTACATATCGCCATGTGTCTGACACAGGGTTCCCAATCTGTTTGTTAACGTGAACCACATACGTGTTTGACGGGCAATTTAATCGTGACGTCATAATTACAACGGCTAAAAGGTGCCGTGATGAGAAGTTTGCGATAAGTTGATTGCAATTCATTGAATAAATCTGTTTTTTAGATAAATACCAAACTAACCCTGACCTTATTTGCACAATATATATATATATATATATATATATATATATATATATATATATGCATATATATATATATATATAAATATATATATATATGCACTTAGTGGGATTTCCTTTTTATCTCGATCGGTAGAGCATCCGACCCGTAAACTAGGGACTCTGTTTTCCATTCCTCGAGGTACCCACACGCTTGCGTTTTGTATAAATATTTGGAACTAGCAATATGTTAAAATTGAAAAAAAACAATGTTTACAATATAAAATATATACCATTTGGTTCACCATTTGGATGACGTGACAGAAATTACAATATCTTTTGACATTTATTATTGATGTCATGGGTAGTTTAGGCCAGGCAATGTGTAAAATAAACTACAATGTTTTGTCTTTAACGACACCATTTAGTTCAGCTTCCTTGGTCACTTCCTCTGTCAATAACTTTCGTACCTGAGGATAACTGTATAAATAAGATAATTAGAGACGTTAATAATTCATCAGTACATCACATTTAGATATCATTTTGTTTCATTTTTAGAAAAGAGAGAGAGAGATATAGAGAGAAACAGAGAATGAGAGAGAGGGAGAGAGAGAGACGAAATATAACAATTGTATATTTTAAACTATTAAGTGCACCCGTTATATATACCTTGGTTATTTATTTTCTGTAATTGTGTTTGGATAATACTAATCAATTTCAACCTTTCTGTCATCTTTATCCATCGCGTATACCTGTCTTTTTATCATTGGTTCAGATGAACCATTGTATTGGCTGACTTTCAAATCAGTATCTAAAAGTAAAATAATGAATAATGGATAAGCATCAAGTTTCGTGTAAACTGAAGATGTCATTTCAGTCATATCTATCTATCTATTTATCTATCTATCTATCTATCTATCTATCTATCTATCTATCTATCTATCTATCTATCTATCTATCTATCTATTTATCTATCTATCTATCTATCTATTTATCTATCTATCTATCTATCTATCTATCTATCTATCTATCTATCTATCTATCTAT